>JAMLFY010000761.1:0-24427 GCA_030441495.1 Dalbergia oliveri
CAACAACCAAACTCACCTTGAAGCTTGGAAGAAGTGGGTTTGATGGAGGATGAGAGTGGAGGGGAGGAAGAGAGAATTTGGGGGTTAGGGTTCGGGTTTCTAGTGCCCAAAACACAACTGGAAGGGTTTATATAGGGGTAGTGGAACTCACTAATCAAAATTGCATTGTTTTCTATATGCCTGACATTGGGGGTCCTTGCTACAACGAACTCCCTGGCCTCCTACTCGCCTAGTGAGATTTTTTCATGCGTGAACATGTTTGCATTGAAAAATGTAGACTTCAGCAAAAAAGGTAATTTTCTGAAATTCAGAGGTTTTTGAGGTACCCAAAGGCTGTGCTGGGCTTAGCCAAGGACATGTGAACCCGAGACATCACAACATGCAACATGTGAGGTGGCTCCACTATCTAATATCTAAGAATTAGGTTTAAAAATAGACTTTGATAGTGATGAGGAAAGAACATAACCTGTAGCTCAGGATTGTTATTAGCATCAGATTTAAGGGCATGTTAAGAGTTCAGCAAAGTGAGTAACTGTTGATTTGAGTGGAACTTATGGGGTGAGCTGATGAAGGGTTCTTGTGGAATAGAGGATATATGGTTGATTAAGGACTTTCCTCAACCACGTCCATAGCCAAGGGAAAACCAATGCGCCAGAAACACTTCTCATAGGTGTGGCCATGATTGTTGCATTTGGTGCAGAATGGGCAATATTTCTTCATGTTCTTGCCTTTGTGATCTTGTGTAGCACATGAATTTTGTTTTCCTACATTAAAGGCAACTTGAGTTGTTGTGTTGTTGGAGGAAGAACCAACAAGTCTCTTTTCTTCTTCTTAATGACCAAGGCAAGAACTTTGATGATTGAAGGGAGAGGTTCCATGAGAAGATTTGATCACGAATTTGAGAGTATGAGTCATCTAAACCCATCAAGAAGCAGTACATATATTCAGCTTGCAGAAAATCTTGAAAAGGCAGAATTGGTTTCACGCTCCAAGCCTAATGGTGGGCAAAAAAAGTTTAATTCTTCCCAAAGAATTTTGATCTTTGTAAAGTATTGAGATATGGTCATTGTGCCCTTGACCCAAGGTAAGCACGTCATATTTCAATTTGAAGATTCTAGGACCATTTCCATGTTGGAAACATTCTTGAAGGCCATTCCATAGTTTAGTTGCAAATTTTGCATTGACCAAGGAACTAGCAATTTCTATGGAGATTGAATTGAGTATCCAATCACAAACGATATTGTTGACACTTTGCCAAGATTCGTAGAGATCGGTAGCATCTAGATGATGAATGCTGCCATTGATGAATCCAAATTTGTGTTTTCCAGTGAGAGCATGGTGCATTGCATGGCTCTAGCAATGTAATTGTCCTCTTTTAGAGGCTATGAAACAAGTACTAAACCAGGTTAGTCTGAAGGTTGGAGAAAGTAAGGGTAGTATTTGCCATTGGAGATAATGATGAGAGGAGAAGAATTGAGAGGAAGTAGAAAGAGAGGTGTGGAAGCGATGTTAGAAAAATATAAAGCTCGATTAGTGGGCAAAGGATATACTCAACAAGCTGGAATTGACTTTATGGACACCTTTTCCCCTTAGCAAAACTCATCATTATCAGAATTTTATTATTCGTTGCTAGTAGTCAAAAATTGGAATTTATTACAATTAGACATTAATAATGCATTCCAAATAATGATTTGTTTGAAGAGGTTTACATGGACCTACCATTAGGACATCCTAGAAAGGGGAGATTTATTTGCAAGCTCACCAAGTCTCTATATGGACTCAAACAAGCATAAAGATGATGGTTCCAAAAGTTCTCATCCACCTTTTTAAGTAATGGATTCACTCAATCCAAAAGTGATTATTCCCTATTCTCTATTGGTTTAGGTGATTCCATAGCCTTTCTACTAGTGTATGTAGATGACATCATTGCCCTTCCAATGCTATCATAACTAATGTACAATAGAAGCTACAATCCCTTTTTAAACTAAAGGTGCTAGGTGACTTGAAATATTTCCTTGGATTGGAGTTGGTTAGGTCTAGTAAAGGCATTTGCTTGTCACAAAGAAAATACGCTCTTTCATTGTTAGAAGACCCTAGCTTCACATCATGCAAACCAGCAACTTTGGCCATGATTCCTAACCTCAAACTCAACTCTAATGATGATGAACTGCTTGAGGATCCCACCTTATATAGAAGAGTCATTGGAAGGCTTATGTACTTAACAATATCTCGCCCTAACATTACTTCTCTGTCATCAAATTAGCTCAATATATGTCAAAGCCTGGACAACTCATTTGGATATTCTACATCACCTTCTTCAATATCTAAAATTATCCCCAAGCCAAGGACTCCTTTTTCCTCTTAATCTTACTTCAAACTTTCAGTATATGTTAATATAAATTGGGCTAACTGTCTTGACACTAGGTGATCTACCACTGGTCATTATGTCTTCTTAGGAAACTCCCTAGTCTCCTGGAAAACAAAGAAACAACCTACAGCCTCAAGAAGCTTAGCAAAAGCAAAACATAGAGCCATTGCAAATGCAGCAAGTGAAATTACTTGGTTAATGAAGTTACTAAAATTTTTTTTCTGTCCAAATATATACAACATTGGCATCCTGATAGTATGACGTCATTCATTTGTCAACTAATCCAGCATTTCATGAATGATCAGAACATGTGGAAATCGATTGTCATTTTGTATGGGAAAAGGTCAACTCTAGCACCCTCAAATTAATCCATGTTCCATCTCATCAAGAACTAGCCAATCTACTCACCAAGGCTATCTCTCCTACTCAATTTCGCAATCTCATGAGCAAGTTGTGCATCATTAACATTTTTGCTCCAACTTGAGGGGGAGTAATAGGAATTATAATTATTAAAGAGTCTACTAGATAGTTAGTCATAACTCTCACATGTATATAAACCAGTGTAATCCCTCTCTTACCAGTTTATGAATTACTTTACTTTCTCATCGCTTATACCTTAATACCACCTACATTTATTGTTTATGGAGGAATAGGGACACTTTGGTTAAAACTTGAGTATTTTAGTCCTAAAAAATTGAAAATTTTGACTATCCTTTTGGGAAAAAGTGTTAACAAACCAAGGGCAAAGGCCTGGGAACTATTTTTAATTTTGTAAAACTATTTTAAAAGGTTTTTAAAGTCAATTTTAAAAATTAAAAAACTTAAAAACTTTGTTTAGCTACTTTATTTTTAAAATAGTTTTGTAATGATAAAAACATAAAATTTCTCTACAAAGTTCTTTTTAAAACTAAGTTTTAAAATTAATAAAATAAAAAAGTTTTTTAGAAAAACACCAAAGCTATATTACTTGGATGTATCCATTCTGCCTTCTCTCTTCTTCTAACCATCCTTTTCTCCTATGTTGGTCTAGAACCTCTTTTTACCTTGCTTTTATGTCTTATTTTCACATACAAATGGAGAACAATTAATGAGTCCAATTGCAAGATGAAAGATAACCCCAATTTGCACATGAATGAACCCATTTGCAAGATGAAGGACAACCCCAATCTCTACAAGTTCTTGACATAACCCACCATTTGTTTTCTTTATCAAATTCCCTGATTTGTGCTCATGTTTGTGTGACATTTGAATATGCAATGGAGAAGAAGAAATGACATGTGGCTATGAGATTGAAGTATGGGAAAAAAATAATAAAAAGGAGAAGAGGAGGATGAGGATGAGGGTTTTGAAGGATGTAGTGAAAAATGAAAAATGGTTATGGTGATTGTGGTGTTTGAATAAAGGTAGAAACTAACAAACAAAATTTCAATGTTTTAAAAACAAAAAGTTGAAAACAACTCTTATCTGTTATTTCTATTTTTAAAAATTATATTGAGTTTTTTTATTTTTAAAATGAAGGTAACAAAAACAACATGCCAAGCAAGTTTTTTTAACCTTTTATTTTTAAAATCCAAAACTCTTTGGAAAACACTTTTCAAAAGGCTCAAATACTCCCTAAATGTAAAGCTTCTTTCTTGTTGAATTTTAATGATGCTTTATCTAAGGTATTCCAATTCTCATAGGTGATCAGGTGATATATTTGTTTAATTAACCTTTTTCCTCTTGGTTATAAATTCAAGCTTTCCTAACACTTATGTTATACCACCTCTTGTGAGTAAAGGTCATTAGGTTAATGAAAGAGAACCGAGTTGTAGTTCAAGAAAAAGTGGAGAAAATGAAAATATAGAAAAATCAAGAGATTCTCCCAACAATTATTCTATCTAGAGTTTGTTCTAAGAACTGGTGAGCCTAACTCAACTTCAAAACCTAACCATGTGGAGAGGGTTATCAAAACTCTTATAAAAACTATTTTAGTCATATCTTTAAACAATGTGAGACTAACAATTTGAATGTTGGTCTTCTTGGAAATATAGCTAATTTAGCTTTATTAGTAAATAATGGATCTCTCTAACATCTACATTAGTATGATCAGCAAACTATTATGGCAAATTTCAAAATTTCCATTGAACTCGTGTTCACTTTGTGACATTTTTACTTGGACACAAGTTTAACAACTCATATTTATACACAATAAGAGTGGAACCCACTAACCTTATTCAACATACAATCACTCATATATGGGTCCTATCTAATTTTTATGTCAGTTTTCCCAAATGGCTAAATTTGAGTTGGTAGACTTGTGTCTATCCCAAAATTATTTGATCACACGAATTTCTTTACACTTTTTAACACATGATAATAAATATTCGCAAACAAGACATGGAAGCTCCATGGGAAACCCACTAAATTTTGATAGAATCTTATTAACCAAATGATGGGTTAGTCAGCAACTCAAGTGATTTCCTCAAGAAGTCTACTACAGCTGACACATCATCGAATACCAATCCCAAGCAGCAAATCTTCCAGCCTTGTATGTCTCTGTTTACATTTTTAGTATGTGGCAAGTAGCTGATATAATATTGATATAGGGTTACAATTATTTATCGATTTGTAATTTTAACTTTAATGATAACAAAATGCATTAATATTATTAAAGACTTATCTACTGACTTTAGAACACCTTCATAAACATAAAAAATCAAGCAAATATTTAAAGATCTCACAAATAAACTAATTGCTTTCAAATTTTCATATTATTAGTGTTACTTTCAACTTTGTCAAGTTGGATTTTACTGAGTTCATAATTTCATATGCAATTCAATATATAGTTTCCAGTTCTACCAAATGATGTCATTTGTTTTCCCTCAAATATTGTTGCATTTCCAAGCGCATAATGTCTTTGCTTGTATTTTTACCTTGAAAAGGTGTCCACGAGGAACTGATTATATCATTCCAATATAAAAAGTTACTCCAAAAAACTAGCCCCATCCACCAAGGGCAATTGAGAGATGGGCTCAAGAAGGGTATCAAATAGAAAGAACAACATAAAGATAACAAGACCTTATCTCAAAATATTAAAAAGGCATGAAAGGCTTCATGATTCACATAAACCATAGTGCTATACTATTACGCAATGTTTAAAAACAGACTTGTGATAACTCTTTTCTCCCTTTAATTTTTAATTTATCTTTTTATGAGGAAACTGGTTGCTTCTCTTTCTTGCCAAACTAATAATGATCCTATCTTCTTTCTTGCCATTGGTGTTTTTGCTATCTAATTTAGTTCATTTTACATAGGCATGTCATTAACTTTTGTGATGGTTTTAGTTCCTACAATTAGTATATCTATGTTAAATGCAGAATTAGCTAACAAAAGGCCATATCATGCAATCTTACATGACAATCAGTAATCTTATATGGCATATCATAATTCTATATATCAAAACTCTTAAAGCAAAACACCCATGGTGTTTACTTTGGTATTCTCCATAAATAGATAGTCCTGAAACATATTATAATATGGTGAATCTTTATTGGTGTTTTGATCCATGTTGCGTCTAATCAATATTAATTAGTACTTTTAGATATTAGGACTTGTATGTTTTTAATCTCTAGTTTACCTATCATTTAACAAATACACAAATTTAGCAAAATTCCAATTCATCCTTAAAGTAAAACTCTAGTTTCTTCTCCTATCATATTTCATTGGTACTAATCTATGAAAGATATACCAATTCATTTGTAATAGTTTCTTATACTCTCTTTCTATTCTAGCTAACTAGGTGTGTGGTATTAAAGATCTTTCAATATTTCTTATTCTCCATTTTTTATTTGGAATAGAGCTAAATTCGAACGTGAATCAATAAATTGTGCTCAATCATTCCTTTACTCTCCATCTTCCTCCTCTTCGTCCTCCTCCTTCTTCGATCATGTGACCTTTATTTGAAATTGCATCGGCATTTCACTAAATTAAGAAATTAAAATAATATTGTTGGATGAAGTTGTGATTATGGTCTATTCTTTATTTTTAGCTTTTAGAAATATAAATGATCACAAGATGCTCTACTTTGAGAAATAGTATTTTATCTCCACATGCAACAATCTGTACAGAGGTGATCATAAAGTTCAAACTATTCTATAAGAGCAATTGTTGCTTCTCAATCTCACTAAAAGTACTAAGTTTACCTTTAGAAACTCTGAAGTAGGATAAATACCTAAATTCTCAAAGCATGGATAATATGAATTTACCAATGACAATATTTAAGAAGAAATGAAAATATGGATGCAATTTCAAATAAAGGGTCATGGCATGAAGAAAAGGTTTAAGGTTGAAGATAGAAGAAGAAGGAGAGGAAGAAGATTAAGGGGATTAGAAATTAGGGATTTACTTGAAGGATGAACAAGGAATTTTATTAAGTTTGTATATTTATTAATTGACCATTGGGAATTAGTTAAAAATAAAGAAAGCTATAGGTGTCAATATTTAAATTTGCTAACTAAATATTGACTGGAGGCTAACATAAATAAAAAGACCAATAAAAACATGTCATGCGATGATATATTTCGGTCCACATTTATTATTAGTATGGAAGCAATCACCTTTTCTTTATTATACTTTATTCATAAGGGTCATTTTACAAATGCACAAATTTAGTAAAACTCCAATTCATCCCTAAACTAAAATCCTTAATTTCTTCCAAGGCCACGGCCACCACCTCAACCTCCTCCTTCTCCTCCAAGCCTCCACCACCACCACAACCCCAATCTCTGCATTTGACTCCATTACCTTTAAACCTTTCTTTAGATAATGTCACAACCCAATTTGGAACATAATGTTCACGTGGGGAATCCATCCTCACGTCGGCCTTTTGGATGACTTATCCCTCTAAATGCATATTTTATCATAGTTTTATACTTAAAAGATGATTTTTTTTCTAAATCAATATCAATTTCTCTATTTAAAACATAATATTTATATTCATAAAAACTGAAGTATTTAACATGTATAACTTGAAAACGTCTTACCTATATTCTGGAAATCCATTTATCGCTTGAAAACTGAAACACAAGTTCATGTCTAGCTTGCTACACAATTTCAAATCATAGTCTATGATTTTAAATCCATACTTAAAATCTACAAACATTTATGTATGGGTTCTAACTCTAAAACTTAATACATAATCTCAAAATAATGCATGACTTCAGATCTTACCTACATAACTGGAGCACTTTAACTCTTACATAAACATAATCTAAGTCTTACAATAATGTAAAGCTCACTACTAGACAGTATGGCTACTTGGACAATCACTGTGCAATAATCAAACCTCCAGGTGTTAAGAAGGAAGGGAGAGGGGTAAGTCATTAGACTCATTGAGTGAATTCTCACCCATCACCCACATGTAACATCCAAGGAATATACAATCTACATGCAGCAAGCATAAATCACTTGATATTTACCTATATAGCTATATAGGAAAACATTCTTCATTCCAGGTCATCATAAAAATAAAACGTTTCTAAATTCAAAATCTATCATGAAATTATTTTAACTGATTGTGCGGTAAATCCTCCAAAAATAGTGAACTTCAGATAGCTATATATATAGTGTAATAACAAAAACCTATGAATTTCTCTAGTTATGCATATTAAATATGACATAAGAATATATAATATTTGTTTTCTCAGGCACCTGCTAGGTTTAGAATTTCTCTTATTCTCTAGGCATCTCACTAGGTCCCAATTTCTCTGATCTCTTGGAAGCTCTAGATTCATATAACTTCTGCAACAATTGACTTTAGCATAACCGTGACAATGAAATCACACTCAAGAGATAACAGCACTTGTCAGCATTGTGATAAAGCCCAATATGTATATGGCAGTTCTATAAATCATCCTGAATTTTATACTTCTTAGTTTCATGAAAACTTTTAAAACTCCTAGTACTTAGAGAGACTGAATCCATGTAACTCAAAGTCTGACCTTAGCATAACTTGGCTATGAAATCATATCAAGGAATAACTCTGTAGATTTCAAAAGCCCACAGAGTATGTAACCATAAAGCCCATGAATTATATGAAGATCGTGCTCTTAAATTTCATATGACTAAAATTCTAAATCATATCTCAAAATACTTTTATAAGCTTGATAATTCTAATGTCATACTTCAAAACTAAAAGGGTTTATAATCATAATAGCTCTAAAATCAAAATAACATATTTATTCTTGAAGAAAAATTATACTCTTGTTCATATTTCTTTTTCCAATATATATCTTGACTGGCACTTTAAGAACATATTCTGAAATCCAATGTCTTGAAAACGAAGTGATATAATGAACTCATAGATACATGTTTGATAATAAAATGGAAAACTTGTTACATACATATTTCTTAATAAATCCTTTCTTGAGCACATAAAATATTTTCATAGATACAACATAGCAATCATGATCCCACAATTTTCTAAAATATACTTGTATGCTACATTCAAAAGACTCAACTTTTAAAACTGGGCATATTTGTAAAATCATATCTATACATATTTTCATCTCTAATTTCATGTTTAACAATCATAATGCATCAAACATAATTATAATGGCTAAAATAAGGTCATAAGTTTGAATTCACTTACTGTTTGGGAGTGGACACCACCAACTTCACCTTGAGAGCTGGATGACACCAACAACTATCATAAGAGCAATATAGACCTTTTGATTAATCTCTATTAATCTCTAGACAACCCTAAACAACTCTAAGAATATTGGGAAGCACCTACTTGACAACAATGAGAAACTATAACACCCAAACTCTAGAACATGGAAGGGAAGAGAGAGAAAGGAAGCATAAACCATAAAAAATCTCTTACCTTGAAACTTGGGGAGGTGAGATTGATGGAGGATGAGAGTAAAGAGGTAGGAAGAGAGGGAGAGCTATTATGGTTTAGATTTGGGACAAAAATCCGAGTGGAAGGGTACTTATAGAGGTGAGGGTCACTTAAACAAAATTATGTCATTTTAGCACTATTCACGCCAAGGGCACCTCTATAGTGGTCAAGGCATCTCAAGCTCCCCTAGCGTACAACATGGGACCGCTGTAGTGGTCCAAACCTATACGGTGACAACAACTCCTGGTTTTGCATAACTTTGGTCTTCATGCTTCTTAGGTTTAGCAACACGGATGGATACAGAAACCCTTAGGTCATGCAAAACTGTCTGCAGACATGTGTACTAAAGTATTATATATAACCTTGAAATAAATGCCGAATATATTTCCATTCAACAAGAAAACTCAATTTTATCTCTGTCACGGTGATTTTCATACCTTCTCAATTGACAAATCCACACGGATGTTCCCCTTCCAATTGGTGCGGTCTAAGATGTATTCAATTGAAAACTGAAACTAACGTAGTAAATGTATGGTGGCCTTTTAAGATGATCTGGTTAATGGATTTGACTTCAAAGATGGTCCCGTTGTCATGTTATCATCCAAAAAAAATGATTTCCGAATCTTGTATGTTTCAGTTATTTGCTACATTACAAGCTTAACGTTAACATGGCCCAGGACCTCCATGGTCCTTCCTCCTTCCACGTATAATGTAAGGAATGACCAAATTCCTTAAAATTGCAAGTGTGACCCAAGGCACATGGACGTGAAATTCGTGAATTACGCTTGGAACCCGTGGTTTAGCTTGTGCAATTAGTGCTAATGGGCTTAATGAAGGAGAATGAAATGGTAGTGGGAATATTAAGGTACAGTAATTTGGAAGGTGTGGGTTTGTTAGTTAACGTGGAGTGAGATTAAAATAGTCATAATTCACGGAAATTATATTGATATGTACAAGAAAAAATATTGAGGTAAAAATATGTAATCTTTGTTTGAAAATAATTAATATAAATACATTTTTGGTAATTTAATATTAGAATTAGTTGAATAATATTAGTATATTATATAATCGAAAATGATATATATTGGACACAGTTGCAAAGATAAATAAGTCGAAAACTCAAAAAAAGGAAAAAAAAATACGCTATGCGTGGTATGTGAAACACTTTATATGTTAAAATGGTAATAAACTTTGTGCTAGCAGAATGTGGTTGGCACGACTAACAAAATAAGGGTAGATGACATATGGTATAATTAAGTTGAAAGCAAACGCGCCTTAAAATAACATAAGTATCATGTGATATAAAGGGCTGTGTAATGTAAAAATATTAACAAACTAAAAGAAGGGGGTTTATTCTTGTAGTGTGTATTAATTCTTATATTATATGTTGTTAGTATTAAGTAAATGCTTTAAGTGGAAATTAATTTCATAAGTTTGGTAAAAAAAATGTGAGTAAATGTAAAATGGGATTTGTTAAAGAAATGGAGAATATTATAATTTTTATGAAATCAACAATCATGACATTCTCCCCAGTGTGACGTGTATGGATATTTGTAGTTGGCTCAAAAAAGAAATTGATTCGTTAGAAACTTTTGTCATAAATTTTAAAAAATGTTGAGCAATTCTAAGAGGTTTTGGCGCTTCTTGACCATTCTCTATACGACAACATGTAAAATAAATTTCCAAATAAATTAAATGAACATGATAACTCTGAAATATCTAAACGGAAAAATTCTTGACAAGCTCTTCTCAAGTATACTGGTTGTTAGAGGAAGTGAGCGGGATACTAGCTTGCAGACACAATGATTTTGAAAAGTAGCTGAGTATCTGTAAAGTTAATGTTTTGAATCGCACTTAATTCAAGTATTGAGCAACACATAAATGACTTGCGGAAACTATTTTTCCATTATAGTATCATAAAGATAACAATTTTAACAATTCTAGTAATTAGAACAAAAGGAAGTATTAACTGTATTAGAATAATTGTAATGAAGGCGTAGATAATACAAACTATAAGGAAAATTAATCAGATATAGTATATATTTTCTCGCAGTTAAAAAGTTAAGTTTGACCCCACATTGGTTTTTTAAAAGAGGAAAATAAAAAAAGTGATATACCTCACTCATTTTTACATTGATCTAATTTTGTTCTACCCCCAATACCAAAAGTCCGTGTAAATCCATAAGTGTGTATATATATGAAATCTATAATACGTAATCTATCCATAAGACTAATATTTTAGATTCATACGACAAAAATATTTATTGCATTGGTTTAGGAAGAATGATTTAAGTCCACATTTTTAAGAATTTAAGTTGTAATAATTTTATGTAAGAAAATAAAACATTATTATTACCTAAGAAAGCGTTTAACTTAAGCTGGGCAAGCTGAAGGGATTACTAGCGTTTTAAACTAATTATTAGTACTTAACGATATTCCAGCAATAATGTGTAAATACCAGGCATTCTCTTCGAATTGATGGGGTATTCTAATCATTTTAACAAAGTGTGAGTTGTATTCGTTGCAATTGGTCCAAGAAAAGAGGTATAGGCTCGAAAGCCTTTAATAATGCTGCATAAGACCTATGGGATTGGGCGGAAAATTATTTAGAAGACGTCAGGGTTACCGCGTTTCTTCCAATGATCTGGGCTTCTAAGAAAAGGCTACCGCGTACGTCATTCCAATTCAACGAAATTCATCATGAAAGCACAGTGTCATTTGTAATTTTTGGTATGAGCTCGAAAAAATTTATATTGGCTAATGAAGCCCCTAATTAAGTTGACTAAATATTGTTGTGAGCGCAAAAAAAATTTGAAACAACCCAAGAGACTAGCTTTTTCAAATAATTACTAGGTACGTAAAGAATGTGCCGGTGAAAGTGCCGAAGTAACTGCCATCGGGCAATACAATTGAAGAGAAATTGTAATTATTTTAGGGTAAATTTTTTTTTTTTGGCCATTTGGCATAAAAAAAGCGCCAAGGTAGGGAAGATTTTTTGTAACTTGAATAAGACTTTTGAGATTGAGAAAAAAGAAAATATGAACACAGATCAACAGGAGTACTAGCTTTTGGAATGAGATACCAGCTTTTTGATGAATAATTACCAACGTCCTGTGTGACTATAGCGCGGCAGGCCAATTCAAAGGGAGTTGTAATAGGTCTAGTACTCTGAGTTTTATTTGTCGGTATTGGTCCAAAAAAAAAGGGTACAAGCTATAAAATACTTTAATTAGGGTGAGAGTTAGATGCATGGGATCGGAAGGAAAAAATAAAGAGCGGCAGGAGTACTAGCTTTCTCAGATTATTATCACACTTAGAAAGGATTACCAGTAATAATCTGTCAAATTGAAGGTGAATTCTATTCATTGTAGCACCGTGTCTTTCTTTAATTTTTTGTTCCTGTCCCAAAAAGGGCTGAGGGTTTTATGCTAGGGAACTATTTTTGACGGTCATCATAAATGTGCACTCTAATCCCTTTAGCGCCAATATCGCGTTGCATTCCATGTAGATAATTGCTAATAAGTCATCCAAATTCATTAACAAATTTTTTAAGCCAAACCAAATTTTGTCCTCTTTATCAACGGTGCCCTTATTTTAATTTCCAATTCAAAGGTTAGGTTAAGATGGAATTTTTGAAAAACAATTGGGAAAAGGTATACTAGTTTCGTTTGTTTACATTATTTTGCTAAAAATAATGTATCAATAACGATATTGAGAAATATATTGTACTTTATTAAAAATTTAATAGAGCAATTGTCGAGTTATGAATTGTGTATATAATATAATGTGTGAATCTATTTTCATGTTTGAACACTTTTTGATCTCTCAATTTGGAATTGATTGTAGATAGTTGTAAATCACATAAACAATTACAATGAAATAAACGGTTAAATTGGAAAACTTTTTTTTTTAGTTACATATTTTAAAAAATAATATTTATTATAGGACATAATAATTATGGTGAAGCTGTAAGTTATTGATAACTACTTTGTTAAAACTTTACTATGATAATTATTTTCAAAAGGTAACTAAAAAAAGAAAAATTACAGTATAAAACATCGACTACTAGAATCGCCATTACAATTTATTATTAAAGTGAGTCTCTGGCGTACATGATAAGTTTATTTTGCATTGTCATCAATATATCGAATAATCGTGTATTATTATTTTTGGAAAAATATTTATTATAATACTAAATAAATTATTAAAACATGCTATGTTTTAAATTTTTTTTTACATAGTGTGCGTATTAAAGTTAGGTTAAAATTTGGTCCAAGCATAGTGAAGCCTGAAGGAGAAAACTTGCCCAGTACACGTGTTGAGGCCTCACGTGCGGGTTTTAATTTTTGGCCCACTACCACTTATGCTTGGAATAAGAAAAGCCCCTCACTCCCAAATTGGTTTCCCTCCCTCTCAGCAAAATTTTCCCCGTTCCCCATCCTCCCATTGCACTCAACTTCCCAGGATACATCTCTCGGTGAAACCCAAAGGCTTGCATGATCTGTCAATGGAAGAGCACACTCACTCCATAACAACAATAGTAACCCGTACGTAGACACAAAGAAGAACGAACGGTAAACGCCCTCTTCCTCCGTCAGTGTCCATCTCTCCAGAAAGCAAAGCACCCTCCAAATACCAGCTACTCACTCTAGGTCTCTATGTGGTGGCCGCGTTCAGTAAAGGTACGCAAGCTGAAATCCTGTTTCCATGCGCTGCTACTTCATGCCCCGTTGTTTCCCATTTACCCATTTAACGTAGGTACCACCAATTTGATAACCCTCAATATGAACGGAAAGTCAAATTAAATAATAATATTACCATGGAAACTTTTGAGCCTATCACAGTGTATGTTGATTTCGGTTAGGAGCATTGACATCAATGCGTATGCTTCTCCACTCATTGCAAATAGTACTTCTCTGTTCATTGTTTGGGTGGCTTGGTTGGTTCCTTTTTTTGTTTGTGTCAGCCCTAAGGGTATAGGTATAATAACGATTGATTGGATTGTCTTGGAACCCCCCCTTCGCAAATAAAAATTGCCACGAGTTCAGGGATTTCTTATTTTATTTCATTCTTTGGTTAATCATAATTCCAGTGGTCGGAGGTTATTAGTTATTACCAATATTCCTGTTGAGAGTACAATGGCAATTTCGTTTGTTATTAGTTATCTACCAACACTGTGAGTTCATCACTTTGAGCGTGCTATTCACGTAGATCGCTTTTCATTTGTCTTCTATCTTTTTCGGTTTCGGATTTGTGGTGCCTGCTTTTATGTTAGGGAAAACATATAAAGGGTCAATTTTATGTGGGGAGTTCCATGACAAAACCAGGCTTGCATCTAATTATGTGGTGCCCTTTCATAGATATGGCTTGTTTGTGGTCTTTGCCTTCGGTTATGTTTCTTGTTTTGGGGGTTTTTCAATTTGGGAGTATGTTCAACTTAGGCTAGACTACTGATTGAGTGGCGAATGATAGTTTAATTTGGATTATGCGTATGTCTTGGCAGATCTGTTTAAATTGGTGTAATTGAGGTGCGTTGATTTTTTTTCCTTTAATAAGTGTTCCAGGAATGAGTTGTGTTCACGAGTGGAATAATGTACTTCTGTGTTCCAGATTTGAATTCTTCCTGTCTTCTGCTGATCTTTTGTTTGTAGGTCACGTTGACTTGTCTTCACATAGCTGCAAACCAAAATGGCACGAGGAAAAGGAAATACTGGCCCTTTTGCCCATGGTATGTCATTCCATTGAACCCATCCTTTTATGCATTAAAGCTTAGCAAAGTCTAGAAATTATAACTTACTAACAACTTTTTATATCTTATGTGTTGTCGCATCTATTGACACATTGAGTACCTGTTCGCTAACAGGTGCCCCTCCAAGTTGAAGAGTCTTCAAGCTTAGGGTTCAACAAGGACTTTGATCCTCATGCAATGTTAACGTGAGAACATGGCTAGCGTATACAAAGTTAAACTTGTGTTTTGCAAAATCCCAAGGTCTACTCACATATCTAATTGAAATATGTTTCATATAGACGAGCATTCCTCTACCGATGATAGTGGTGGTGATTATGTGATCTCTGCCAGTGTTGGTCGTTAAACCCGTCAACAAGCAAAAGAAGAACAATTCTGCCAAGCTTCGCGAACGAAACCAAAAACAAATCGCGGACCATGAGGAGAAAGATAGAAAAAATGTGCAAAACCATGCTCCACCGCAAAAGAAAAAGAAATCCGGCAAGGTATTTGCACCTGAAGCTTTTCCCTTTATCATTCATAGTGGGGTATTATGGTTGATAGTTGGTATTGCATCTGCATGTATAGGGCGTCTTCCTTAGTCGTTGCTCACCCAATCGACTAGTAACGTCTTGTACGTCGTTGACACATGAGCGAGATGCCGTAAGGGAGATGGGGTTTGGAGGCCTTCTCCATGTCAAATGTACACGACTTGCTAGGAGGGTCTGCTTAAACTGGTGAAGTGCTTTGATATACGGCAGCTGTGCATATATGCTAAAGGAGAGAGATTCCTCTCAAGTTATCGTGATGTAGGCAACGTGTTAGGCCTTCCAGCATGGTATTTTACTTCTCCATATTGCTCACCCTTCGATTTGTGCTTTTAGAGGTTAATCTCCATGAGACACATTAACTTGCCGTTGTCATGTTGCAAGGAATGTTCATGTCTGATGTCATGATTCCGCTTTATTTCATTTTGTTATCAATACTTTCGACCTTAGCGTGTCAGCCCCCTTTTTTTGCATGTGAAATTTCTGATTAATTCGTGTCAAATAGGAATGGAGGTTCCAGAATCTACCACTGCGGATCAAAGGGCAATGTTAAAAGAATTCGTCGAATAACAATGTCCAGCTAGCCCGCATTATTTGCCAGGGCCGAGTTGATCTCCAGTTTGAAGAGCATTTTTATTATACGTGTTGTCCTGTTTCTTATGCCGACACTAAAGTTGGCCCCTTGTCCACGGTGTTGGGGTTTCTCTGCATGATATAGAGAGAATGTACAAAAGTACAACTGGAGCTTGTTTGTGTTCAAGTGGCTTGTCAAGCACGTTAAATCTACAAGGGCAATATAAGAGTAAGATGCAGGGGATAGGAGGTTGCATCTTCTTGCTGAAGGTCCAGTTGCGATAGTTTCTATAGTTTACTAACACCTTGTTGCTAACCTATTTTATAAATGCTTAGCCGTCATTGCCTATTTTCCTTTTCTATCGTAACTGAAATTTGGCTTGTTTGTATTGCTATAGATTTTGTATTTCCATAAGCGTCCACTTAGCATTAGCCCATCGCACACAAGAATGTAAGCTGGTTCAATTTTGGGACGATGACTTACTCGAAAAGCGGTTAGGAAAAGAGAAGATTAATGTCCTGGTAATTTGCAACCATATATTTTGAAGATCTTGACTTGCGTTTACAGGCCACAGTTAACATTATATTTATTACTTTGAGGTTTACTTAGTTTCAAAATGAATGCTCTTCTTACTTAATTATGTGTTTATTTCATCATAACCACATACCAACAAATGGAGGTCCTGTACCACGCCAAGGATAAAGGCAAATCTATTGACCCCTTGTGGTTGAAAGAAAATTTTCAACTGAGGTATGCACCATGTTGTTTGGGTTGATTGGATTCTCTATTTCTTAGCATGTTTACATTATTATGTGCAGATGCGGTTACATTGCTGAAAACGTAATGTTTGAATTTGAAAATGCAGTTGTTTCGAAGCTTGGTTGCGGATAGTATAAGGATGTACAAGGCACAAGAGATGCTGCTTTCTGCTAATCGTCTTGTATTGCCCTCTAGTTCGATGTCCGCTCCCAGCAAACGGGAATGCGTCGTACTCCTGATCCAATGTTCAACCTCAAAAGGGCCCGTGCAAGTTCAAAAGCTGGGCAACGCACAACGGATGAAGTTGACAATATCAGAGTTCGGTGATGGAGGGCATACTTCTCCTATTGTCCGGACCGACGAAGGACATGCTCGCTCACGCACTTAAGGTCTTGTACGAGTTTTGTATAAGGAAGCCACGTCCTGCAAAAGCGAAAGAAGAGTATGTTTACATGCCTGTGCTTTATAATTTTTGCCGATGATATTAGCTACAACAACTACACAATATTATTTGGTACTTGACTAACTACTTTTTATTTACGGTTTAGGTGCTGGTATCTATGTGCGGATACTTCCTTAATCGTGTTGACACGAGGAGTATGGGTCGTAGGCAGGTTTCTTGTAACAATGTATTCTGCACTATACCAAATAAGCTGCATGTGCTATGCCCATATTACTTAGTCCTTTCATAAATGTTTTTGTTAACACATTGTCGTCGCATGCTTAGGTTGTTAGTTTGGCAAGTGCAGTCTTCAATGATCAGACCTTTGCCTAACTTTGAAGTCTCGTTAGCCTTCATACTTCATGGTGATTGCAACCTCTTTTATTTTGTTCAGAGTAACATATGTCTAAAGATGGTGTAATTTTTACTCTTTTGTTGTACTAGGAGTCGTCACATTGACCTTAACAATTTCATGAACGATAAGCTTGTACCATGGCAAAAGTTACCCGCCTTTTCCTACTGGCCACGTGTCATTACCTCCGATTTTGTAATCCTTCATGTTTTTTCACTCTTTCACGCATTTTTAGTTAATGTGGTGTAGAATTAACGCAAAGCATGTATCACTGTAGATATTTGCACTGTCTTGTATGAGGCGCATTGGTGGTGCTATGTGGTGGAGGCCCGGAAGAAGAAGCTGTATGTGTTGGATTCTTTGTACTCCGCCCAGGGGCAATATGGCATTTTTGGATAAGCTGGCGTGGCTAATTTTAATTATTCACTAGTAATGCTCTTTGCGCTTACAATTTTTGTTCATGTTCAAGGTTCCTGACATTTCTCTTTAATGTAGGCCAAGCGATTTGAGGAGATATTTGCATTTCTTGATATCGAGTGGGACATTACTGATGCGCACCTGGAAATAGAGTATCCAAGGGTCCCGAAACAACACAATGGGTGAGTTTGTAAGCTGGTTTAGTCCACATATACGAATGTCGTTTCAATGTTCTCCTAATAGTGTGGCATGTTGATTTAAATGTGGGTATGTATGGATGCTTGTATGTTTGGTCATACAGTTTGAATTGTGGTGTACACACCATCAAATATATGGAGATATGGGATGGCCTGCAACCTACGAAGGAGATTATACCATGCCTGCTTGGACTAAGGTGCGTCTATTGTTAGTCGTGTTGGTGTCTTGTACGTGTATTGTACCTTTTACATTATTTGCTGCAAGTGTAAATGTATAATGCCTAGGATGAGGTTGCTACCTTTCGAGCGATTTGTTAACAAAGTGGGTGTTGCATCCCAAAAATCAGCAACGAGACCATGTTATCTCATCAGCAAAAGTGCATGACCTCCTACCGACCCTTCGCATCTGTTCTTCGCAGCCCATGCTACAAAGAACAAGTATCTTCATCAGGTTGAACCCCATAGCCCTACTTGTATATTTGACGAAGGCAATGAAAAGAGACACTAGTCAAGTTCAACAAGGTTTGTCATGTGTATATGGCTCCTGAGTCTTTGCTTTTTACGTGCCTACTTAGGAACACTAGTGTAAGGGCCAATACCATTGACTGTTGATGTTCAGATGTTGGTGAAACAACACGAAGTCCAGGATCAACCGCTGAGGAGACGATGAAGGTCACATCGAACATTGGAAAAAGGGTTAAGCATAGACATACCAAAGGAAGCGAAAGCGTGGCCCACACCAACAAACCCTTACACCTGCAAGCCATTTGAGGCCTAGGAGAAAAATGTAGACACGGGTACCAGTTATAGGTATAGCGTGCTACATACCACTACGTTTGGTCATTTTTCATCTCCCTAACTCTTTATTTCTTCAGTGCCTCCCTCTTTAATTTTTCTCCTTCCCTTTGTGTTCAGTTAAGATAAGGGAATTATGGCATTGTCTGTAAAACGTTTCTCACAAAAGGGACAACTGATATTGTTAGGGCTTCATGGCTTTAGCAAAATATCGAGGCCAATGTGAGAATAACAATATGGACTTGGGATGACGTGACAATGGCACCATATATTGCTAATATATTCCTTATGTTCATGGTAGCACTTGTGTGGTTTTTAATTACTAACACTTAACCCAATGATAAGTGAGTAGCAGTATTTTCACATTTTCTGGGCAAGTAAATACCATACACATATATAATGGTAGGTAGGTTGGGCTCACGCATGATACCCTCACTCTGGCTTTCTGCACTTTGAATGGGTAAGATTATTAGAACTTGCTAAGTATTTCGAATCTAACAATCAGGGTTGTTAGATTCTTCAGTGTGATTTGTTCATATATGTTTCATGTACTATCCTTTTAATTCAGCATGCACATGTAGTCTGCAGGAATCAAGATATGTTGTTGGAAGGATCTTCCAGATATTTGTCAAGTGAAGTACGTAGCCCAATACGTGAAGGTGACTTAAAAAGGATTTTGATGACCAATCTAGATGTGCATTTTGTGTCAGTGAAGGGTTATGATTATCCTATTGAATATGGTTTGTCAAATGGCACAATATTGATTTAGGTTGGGTAAGAGATGTTGTCACGTCAGTACTTCAAGTACTTAATGTTTTACCCATTGTAAACTTGTCAATTGTGCAATCAATTAGACCATTTGGACTTGTCATATTTTTAACATATCGTGTATGAAATATTTATGAATATGTGATTTACTCTTGACAAAGCTTTTGATGATTTGCAGTTGAAGCTTCCAACCCCTGATGGATTACTCACCTATGAAAACTCTTCTCTAGTCTCTTGAATAAGGGTGAATTCTTTTTTCAATTCCCATAATATGTCATGTCATTCTTAGCGAGATTGAATCAAAGCAAATTAGTTGCTTTGGCTACACTAGAAGTTGTTGTAAGGGCACATGATTTAACTTTTATGGTATATGTTATATGATTTAATGCTGCACCATTTCTTGCGTGTTGGGCTAAATTACAGCGCCTTCCAAGGTGTTACAGCGTCCTCGCAGTCAAAACAATTGATTTGAGAATTGTAATAATTCTAGCACAAGTGATGTTTGATTTTATTGGTATTTCGCCTAAAATAAAAGGGATTTAATGCTACCATTGGCTTTAATGAACATGAGTAAGCCTTGTAGGAGTGGAATCTTTTTTTTTCTTGAAAAGCTCTACCATTACTAGAATGCAGCGAAAGTACTCAGCGTATTGTAAATTTACCAGCATTTGGGTTAAATTACCGCGTTTGCAGGTCAAATTCACATGTGACTTATAATAATTCTAGCACCAATGTCGCTTGAAAGGGACTTGTAATAATTCTACTTGGCAAGTACTTAATGATGATGAATATTTGATGCCATTGTGGCTAGATTGAAACAAAGACAAGGCTAAACCGCAGAAGTTCTTCTAAGGGGATATGATTTTTCTTTTATGTTATATGTTATATGATTGAATGTTACTTCTGATTTGCTCAAGAATTATTCTTGCTTCTTGTGTGTGCATATATACACACAAGTGGTGTTTATCAAACTTTAAAAAATTATATGGTATGCTATATATGAATTACAAGCGTTGGTTTTGTTTCCTTAAGCTATTTTTGAATTGGAAATTAAAACAAAGTGTAACTTGTTCAAGAGGATTGGAAAATAGACTTAGTTTAAAAAATAAAACTAAGGACTTTGGAAGACTTATGGGAGTGGGAAATTTTTTTGAAGAGACCTATAGGATTACTATCGTTTTCTAAAAACTTACCAGCGTCCTCAAAACAAATTACAAGCGACTCATGTAAAATTACTAGCATCTTGATGAGAACATTTCTTTAGGAGTTTTAGGAAAGCATCATGGTGACATAAAGTTTCCACTGTTGTTATTGTATTCCTAGCCAATACTTATTTTTCGTTCAAGTAATTCAAGAAAAAGATTCACCATTAAGTATTAACTTGGTTCATGTTTGTTGGTTTTGCTATAGAAATTCATTGATGATGAGATGGAAACGGTGAAAGGATTTGCAAAAGAGTGTTCCTTTCAAAGACAAAAGATCATAGTAGGAGTGGTCACTCCTGATGATATGCAGTTAAGTGCTATTGAAAAGAATTTAGTAAATGCCTAGATGGAAAATTCTACTCATTTTAGCCCACAGCGTAATTTTATATTTGTTGGTATATGTCCTAAAAAGGTCAATAGGCCAAGGAAACCATTAATTAAGTTGAGTATCACTTATGGGAGTGGGTTACAAAATTATTTATACAAACGTAGGATACCAACTTTTAACAAGAATTACGTATCTTGTAAAGCAATTACCAGCGTATTGTGTCATATTACCGCGTTGACGTTTACTTCAAGGGAAATTCTACTTATATTAGCACTAATGTCATTTTTTACTTGTGAGTATAGGTCCCAAAAAAGGCTAACGACAAAGGAAATCTGTATTTAAGTTGAGCAAGACATAGAGGATTGGTAAAAAAAAAATCACTGACACATGCAGGATTATTAATGTTTTCTAATAATTACCTGTCCCTTCTTAAAGAATTACTAGCGTGTGATAGTTGCACTTGTTGTTGAAAAGTCTACATGCTAATGTTAGTTGTATTTATTGGTGTAGGCCTCATAAAAGGGTTACATGCTAATGAAGCCTTTAATTAAGTTGAATACGGCTTATAGGAGTGGGAACATTTTTTTTAAGAGACCCTGAATGGTTACTAGCGTAATTCCCTAATTACGCTTTTAAAACATTCTTACCAGCTATATATGTGATGTTAGAGCTTCTATGAGACTAATTCAATGGGAATTCTAATCATTTTACCACAAGTAATTATTTGTATTTATTTGTATTGGTCCTAAAAAAGGGCTACATGCTAATGAAACCTTTAATTAAGTTGAGTAAGACTTATGGGAGTGGGAAAAATATTTTTTAGACCTACAGGATTACTAGCGTCTTTAGAATTTACCAGCTATATTACATAGAATTACCGCTATACGTGGCAAATTACCAACATCTACCAATCCTATTCAAGGAGAATTCTAATCATTTTAACACAACCATGGCCAAGTATTTGTTGGTTTTGGTCCCAAAAAAGAGCTACATGATGAAGCATTTAATTAAGTTATTGTATACTTATATGGGAGTGCGAAATTTTTTTTTAAGACACTATAGGACTACTAGCGTCATTCCATAATTACCAGCTACATTAAAAAATTTTACCGAGCTATACATGCCACATTACCGCTTCTACGATTCTTATCAAGGGGAATTCTAATCATTTTAGCACTAGTGTCTAGGTCCTATAACATGCTTAAATCATAATGAACCTTTTAATTAAGTAGAATAAGACTTATTTGAGTGGGAAAAAATTTATGTGTAGGGACCTACATGATTACTAGCATTTGTCTATAATTACCAATGGCTTTAACAGGAATTAAGCTATGAACCTAAAATTACCAGCTTCTAACAGTCTTATTCGAGGGGAATTCTAATCATTTTACCACTAGTGTCATTTGTATTTATTGGTGTGGGTCCTAAACAAGGGTTACATACTAATGAATCCTTTAATTAAGCTCAGTAAGATATGTTAGTGGGAAAAAACTAAAAGCGACACTGCATGATTACTAGCATTTTTCCATGATTACCAATTCCTTTGAAAATAGTTAATGATTCATGCCAATTTACTAGCTTCTATTAGTCCAATTCAAGGAAAAAAAATTGAAGAAACCTTCAACACTCTAGTTTTTGCCAAATAATTACCAACTTAATCTTGCCCAATTACCAACATAATGGGCAAATTATGAGAAATTGGCTTTCCAATTTAACGTGCATTATAATCACTTTAGCTCTATTGTCATATTTTTATTTGTGGAAATTGGCATCAAAAAATTCAAGAGACTATGAAAGCCTTTTATAAGGCTAAGTAAAAAGTATTAGATTGGAAACTTCAACTAAAGCCTTTCACACCCCCATGAGTTGAAGGCATTGAGTTGCTTGGCTTGGCTCCCTTCCCTTCCATGTCCTTTCATAGAACCCTTCCAAACACACATCAAATAGAAATTTTCCTTCCCTTCCCTATCTCGAGCCTTTCATATTGGTTGCGCGGGAAGCATATATGGTGGTGGGATGCAGAGGAAGGTTGAGCTGGTGGTGTTGGGAAGATTGGGGACGGTTCTTAGACGCAAGGAGGGTGCAGACGCCAGACAAAGGTAGAACTGCAATCATGGGGCTTCTCCAACTAATGATAGGGAGGTGTTTGGGCTGGAGGTACAAGAGGTGTGAGCTGCCTTTGAGTTTGATGAAGTGAGGGAGGAGAGTAGAGTGGAGGGGGAACAAGTGTGTGTCAGAAGGAGGGAAACTAATTTGGGGAGAGGATTTTTCTTCTAAGCTAAATAACGGTGGACCAAAAAACTTAACCCCATACATGCACCCTCTACAATTGTATACGGTGGCTATACGGACACCTGACTAATCTAGAGATAGCATTTCTTGAAAAGAAAGGGATAAATTGCTAATCAAAATAGTATTGACAACTCATTTGGGTGTGGGTAGCCACCGTAGATATTGTATAGGGCTCATGTATGGGGTTTAAAATTTTGGTCCACATAGTCAACACACCTTAGTCTAGAATTACAATTGTTTTACTCATTTAAACAATTATATGATTGTCACAAAAATTTCAGATATTTAATCCGACACTTCAAACCCAAGCTTGTTTTATGTTCTAGATATATAATATTGACATGTAAAAGTTTTTATGAGTCATTTTTGGTTAATTGTCCCTTACTTGGTTAATGATTTTTTCTATGCATGTTGCATAATCATTATATATTTAGAAGTACCTATGAATGTGCTTCGCTTATGACTTTTTCTTGTTGCCATATGAAATAGCCGTTGAGAGTAAGGAAAGAACATTGTAGTAGCTGTGATGACTAAGGAACATGGCTTGCATCAACTAGAGGAAGCTGAAATTGATGCCATCACTGAGATTGAAGATGAGAGGGCGGCTCCTGAGGTTGCAAAGCCCTTCTAAGGAACATAAATTGTTTTCTATTTATTTTGTTTTGTATTATGCGAGCATTGTTCTTACCTAGGTGTTGTCAAGATACTAATGAAGCTGAAAAATTGAGATGCCATTATATATGGCTGAGACTTGCAACAAAGAAAAAGCATTCT
>JAMLFY010000762.1:0-24412 GCA_030441495.1 Dalbergia oliveri
AATTCGATTCCTTATGCATCGATCACTAGAGGTGAGAGTTAGGACTTTGCTCTTAATAGACTAGGCTTGTATTACAAATATTGGCCTAA
Organism: Dalbergia oliveri; assembly: GCA_030441495.1. Classification (NCBI taxonomy): domain Eukaryota; kingdom Viridiplantae; phylum Streptophyta; class Magnoliopsida; order Fabales; family Fabaceae; genus Dalbergia; species Dalbergia oliveri. Next base: position 90 of record JAMLFY010000762.1, read on the forward strand.
GCCTGGCGTAGCTTGAAGCCTGTTTAGAAGGCCTATAATTCTAAAAAATTTAAAGGAGGGGTAGAGCATTCAAATGAGTGACCTATTGTTAATTGATTCTTTGTTTTTTTGAAACCCCATTGTCAGTTGTATATTTTAAAGATAAATGTAGGAATATGAAGAACTATTTCATGGTAAAAAAATCCAACTTTTGAAAGCCCTACTTCTACATTGAATAGCAAAATATTACAAAATCCATGCAAGAGTTAATACATGGATACTAATGAAGAAAAATAGAAATAACACCAAGACAGAAGAGAGGATGGAACTTTGAAAGATAACCTTGTTTATTGTTGCAGTGGTGAGCTACAATGACAGATGGCATGGTGTCATGGCACACATTTGTATAGAGAAAAGGTTTCAATTTGCAAACTTCTAATTTAGAGATTAGGGTTCTGATGCTGAATGTTTGGTGTGGGGCCCAAAGATTAGAATAGGAGATTTTAAAAATTTTAAATTTAATTGAAAGTAAGTATAAAATATTTATAAAAACATTTAATAAAAACACAAAAATAAGTAGTGGCTTAGTGGTAAATGGCTTGTTTTCTAAGTTATGCCTTGGTTCTATTCCCATATATCACTTTTTATGAAATTGAAACATATTTATGTATATGAGTTAAACAAGCCTAGGTCGGCCACTAGGCCCAATAGGCTCTAAGCAAGCGACCTAACCTATTAAGGTAAACAGGCTTTTAATAGTCCAGTCCAAATAGAGTCATGACAATGCAACACAATGTCACAAACTCTTATGAATATGTATTTTTGTCAACAATGGGTGAAAAACTTAAGTGAATGGTCGATTTATGGGAATAGAGATTCTTGTTAATTTAGGAAACAAAGTACTTGTTTATCTAATATTTGCATTAGAGATTCTTCTCTCCAATTTAATTGCTTCACCTTAGTTATGAAATTGCATAAGCTATAATAATGTATGTAGACTACAAATTGAGAATTTACGTGTAGTTTAAATGTTGATAAAACATGTATTATAATAGATTTTAGTGACGACTTGTTAACTTTTAAATTGGATGTCGTCACAAGTTTTATCTTAAATTTAGTTGAAACTAGTTTTTCTTTAACACATGTTTGAATTTATTTGAATTCATAAAGCTTAGCATGAATTGGATTAAAGAGTATTTACTGCTTACAATTTTTTTTATCTTATGAAATAATTATTTAAAATGTGAATGAAGGAAAGAAATAAAAAATCAAGATAAAGAGAGAGAATATAAAAAAAGAAATTAAATTGGAGAAAACTATTGTCAAAATATTTTTAGAAAACAAATTTTATCGTAAAACTAATTTTTAGTATTACTATACTTAATTATCTATTATAGCCTTCTAAAAGGGTTGGTTATTGGTTGAATTTAAATGAGTAAAATTCAGTAAAACTATTAATTAGTCAATCAATAAATTAGAATTAATTTTGTAAAATTGTGAGATATTGTCCTAACAATTTGGGAAAAAGAAACATTTACAATCGTTTTACCTTCTAACGATGTTTTTATCCTTATGAGAGATTAAGTTATTTATCACTCCATCAGTATTTTATTGATGTAAATTTTTTTTATATTATCCCTACATCAAAATTAAAGCCAATAACCATTAAGTACAAGCAAAGTAAAATAAAAAAATTATACATACTTGATACTAACAAGCTATGTTGGACTGATATTTCATTATCCCACTATGCATGATATTTAAGACGTATTTGATATTCAATATCAATACTTTAAGATGTGTCAAAATTAATTTTTTAGGTGATTCTATAAATTTGTTCATAAAATATCATTGATATATAATTTTTATTTTTCTTAAGATAATTATAATAAGAGTCCAATAAATTTTATATATATACATATCCACGGCTTAAATTTTAAAATTTCAACATATCTCCATTTTTGGTATCCATTCATAACAATATCTTATTTGATCTTCGTATTTTCTAGCTACCAAGGTGTTAAAACTAAAAGAATCCTAGCAGAATAGCAAAATAATTCAAGGCAGCATTTATATAAGGATAAGTGTGTAAAACCGAACGCGGCAAAACCCTATTGGGGCAACGTTATGTAAACAGCAGGATAAGCAACTGGACAGAGGGCAGCACAGCACAACCTCCGCGCCATTTAAAATCCATCCCTCAATACAAATACAAATCCAAAACAAGCCCTCTCTTTTTTCGAGCCTTCCCTCCTCTCCGTGCCGCCAACTCCCCCAAAGTCCAAAACACAAAGCACTTTCCCTCCACTGCAACCGCACCCAACATTTGGAAAAAACAAAAAAAAAAAAGAAGAAGAACAAGAAAATAACCCTCTTTCTTTCTCTGTTTGTTTGTTTGTTTGATAAACTCTCAAGTTTCCGATTCCACCGATGGCTACCGACGCGACTCAGCAGCAGCAAATTGCCCTGATCCTGGGCCCCGACCGGACCCACCTGGAATCGCTAATCACAACCCTGACGTCGGCCACCACGAACGAGCAGCGGGCCCAGGCCGAGTCCCTCTTCAACGCCTGTAAGCAGGCTCACCCCGACTCCCTCTGCCTGGGCCTGGCCCACCTCCTCCACTCCTCCCCCAACCCCGAGACCCGCACCGTCTCCGCCGTCCTCCTCCGCCGCCACCTCACCCCTCGCGCCTCCTCCTCCTCCTCCTTCCTCTGGCCCCGCCTCTCCCCCTCCACCCACTCCGCCCTCAAGTCCCTCCTCCTCACCTCCCTCCACCGCGAGCCCATCACCTCCATCGCCAAGAAGCTCTCCCACACCGTCGCCGAGCTAGCCTCCGCCCTCCTCCCCGATAACTCCTGGCCCGACCTCCTCCCCCTCCTCTTCCAGTGGGTCACCTCCGACCACCCCAAGCTCCAGGAGATCTCTCTATTGATCTTCGCCGAGCTCGCTGACTACGTCGGCGAAACCCTAATCCCTCAATTGGCCACTCTCCACGCCGTCTTCCTCCGCTGCCTGGGCGCCAACGTCACCTACGATGTCCGAATCGCCGCCCTCGCCGCCGGCATCAGTTTCGTCCAAGGGTTAACGAATTCCGCCGATAGGGATAGGTTCCAGGATTTGCTGCCGCTAATGATGCAGACGCTGACGGAGGCGCTGAATTCCGGCCAGGAGGCGACGGCGCAGGAGGCGCTGGAGCTCTTGATCGAGCTCGCCGGGACGGAGCCGAGGTTCCTCCGGCAGCAGATTGTGGAGGTTGTGGGGTCCATGCTGCAGGTCGCGGAGGCGGAGTCGTTGGAGGAAGGGACAAGGCATTTGGCAATTGAGTTCGTTGTGACGCTGGCGGAGGCGAGGGAGAGGCGCCGGGGATGATGAGGAAGTTGCCGCAGTTTATTAGGAGGTTGTTTGCGGTGCTGATGAATTTGTTGCTTGATGTTGAGGATGATCCGGCGTGGCATAGCGCCGAGCCAGAGGATGAGGATGCTGGCGAGACCAGCAATTATGGTTTTGGGCAGGAGTGTTTGGATAGGCTGGCGATTTCTTGGGCGGGAACACGATCGTGCAGGTTGCTTCGGAGCTGCTGCCGAGTTACTTGGCTGCTCCTGAGTGGCAGATGCACCATGCTGCCCTCATTGCACTCGCCCAAATTGCAGAGGGCTGTACAAAGGTATAATGATTGATCGGCATTCAAAAGTGGTTTATTTGTTGTATTAGCTGCTATTATGTGGTTGTTTTGTAAAAAATTCCTAGACGCTTTTGTAATTTTCTTATAATTGAAATTGTTGATTTGGACATTTGGAAATTTTGGTGATATCGTTGGTTTTTGCATAATCGGAAGTATATATGAATTGTGTGTTTAGTAAGAGGCTCACTAATTCTAGTCTAGAGATGACAGTTTGCTCCATCATGCAAAAAGATGGAAAAATAGAGGGAGTTGCAAACTATAAGATTTCAATCAGGTGGATGAAATGGAGGAGCGTTTAACAATTAATGCTCAAGCTTAAATGAAAATTTCACTGCATAGCTATAAGACTGATGATGTTATCTAAGATTGAGTGTTGGGAGGTAAAAGTCAAAAAAAAAAAAAGTTCAATGTTGTAGAGATGGGGATGCTGTTTTAGATGAGTGGACGTGCTAGAGTCTAGACAAGATGGGATTTAGAATGACTTCATTAGAGAGAAAGTTGAGTTAGCGCCTATTGTGAAAAGGATTGTAGAATCTCACATTAGGTAATTTGGTTATATGTGAAAGAAGCCTTGTAAAACCCCCAATAAGGAGAGTAGATTAGATGGAGGGTCGTCAAACAGCTATAGATAGAGGGAGTCAGGGAGATGTGGATTTTAATGGTTTAACTGTAGACATGGTTTACAATAGGACCACATAGTGTTATTTGATCCATGTAGCTAATTGCACTTAGGGGGACAAGGCTTGATTGTTTTGTTTTTAATATAGGGCAAGGCTTGATTGTTGAAATTGTAATTGTTTTTTAGTGTTTTTCTGTCAATATGTTTTCAACCTTTATTTTGTCATCATTGTGTGTGAACGTCATTTAAGCCAAAAAAAAAAAGTAATAAATAAAAAAGATCACTTCTCTCCCCTCTCACCCCCACGTGCGAGAGCGTGCGATTCTCCGTGTCCATGTGTCTTATCTTGTAATCTTTGATGCTGCACGTGCAGGTGATGATAAAGAATCTGGAGCGGGTTTTGTCAATGGTTTTAAATGCGTTTAGCCATTCCCACCCCGTGTGCGATGGGCAGCTATAAATACAATTGGTCAATTGTCCACAGATTTGGGGCCGGACTTGCAGACCAAATTTCATCATTTAGTGCTGCCAGCATTAGCAGGTGCTATGGATGATTTCCAAAATGCCCGTGTACAGGTTTGCACTTTCTCCTAGACCAGATACATTGTCTTATGTAATAATTCAAGTCGGGCTCCTCCGTTTCTTGTTTTCTATAATTGTGTGAAATTGTCATATATGACCTGCTTGTTCCCACCTACGTCGGCTGACATGGACTCTATCAAGCTTTATTGTATTTGTATTCTATTTCTGATTCTTTCTTTTGAGCTTGATAACCTATCCATTATCCAACCAAAGGCAAGCCATTATAGTATGGTGCATTGGTTGAGTTCAGTTGTGCATGATCAAAGTAATCTCATGCATATCTCATCTTGTCCTTTGTTTTCTTGTGTACTCATGGATTGCTTGTAGGTTCCTGTCTGATCACTGTTATACTCATCAGTCCTCTAAAGGCCTGGCACTGAGGATTTTCTAAATCTAATTAGACATTTAGACAACCTAAGAAAATTAAACTGTCAGACTCAGCCAATTTTCTGGATTATGCATTTTTAACATTTTGGATATTTTCTTATTATGCTTTTGGTCAATTGAATTAGGCCTATATGTTACAGTTGTTCTTCTTCCTCCAAAAGCATCTCTCTTTGATCACTGGGTCTGTAGTCATGTGCCATTATTTATTGACTTGTGTGTAAATGAGTTTTGACTTTGAGTGTCTTGATTTTTGATAATTCATTGGCATGCAGAAAGTCATGAATCCTGTTCCCCATTTGTTAGTTGTTACTTGTATATTTCAGGCTCATGCTGCTTCTGCATTGCTAAATTTCACTGAGAATTGTACCCCAGCTATCCTAACACCTTACTTAGATGGGATTGTGAGCAAGCTTCTTGTACTCTTACAGGTATTTGACTGTAGTAGATGTCTAAGTCTAACTTGCAGGAAAATGTTGAATATATTTTGAAAAATATTTCTGTGGAGATTACATGCTATTTACTTTATTAGGCATCTCTGTGCGGTTAGGAAGAAATTTTGTTTTATGGATTGTCCTTGATTTCTCTTTTTAGTTAATGAGAGGATTTGACTTCGCTTAATCCAATTTTATTTGATCTTCATTGGATTTTGGTTATATATCGTAATTGTATGGGAGTGAATGTTGGATGATAAAAAGCCAACAAGAGAATAAATTTAATGTTATTGAGATAAGAAAATGCTGCTGCTTGAGTGGACTCACTAGACAAGGATTAGGAATGTATGCATTAGAAACAAAGTTGGGGTAGCACCTGTTGTGAAAAAGATGGTACAATCCCACATCAAATGGTTTGCTCGTGTTGAGAAGACATTTAAAAGCCCTGGTAAGGAAAGTGGAGCAGATGGAGGGTTGTCACATAATTAAAGGTAGAGGGAGACCAAGAAAAATTGTAAGCAAAATCATTATGGTATATATATATAAGAAATCTTTGAATTTAGATAGTTTGTCTTGAGACAACTAGATATGGTTTGCAATAGGACACTATGACTAGGTTGTTATTTTCATTCAAGCTTGGACCTTTGGTTAGTGCAAGCCTTAGGTTTGTAAGCTCATTCATTGTTGTTTTTCCATAACCATATGCATTCCATGTATATATTGTTAGTATGTTTGATCCATTGTTGTTAAATTGCTTCATAATACATAAATGTTTTGTTGCGCATGTTTCATATTTTTTGCATTTAAGATGATGTGTTCAGAGTTATATGGTGTTATTTTCTCCTCCTGCATTTGTACTAGAATGGGAAGCAAATGGTTCAAGAAGCGGCTTTGACAGCTTTAGCATCAGTTGCTGATTCTTCACAGGTAATTTTTGATGTCACTCTTTTCCATAGTAATCACTATTTTTTTAAGTTCTATACTTCATAAATGAATTAAAAAAATTCTCGTGCTAACAGGAGCAATTTAAGAAGTATTATGATGCTGTGATGCCTTACTTAAAGGCTATTTTGATGAATGCAAATGATAAATCTAATCGTATGCTTCGTGCAAAAGCAATGGAGTGCATTAGTTTAGTAGGAATGGCTGTTGGAAAGGACAAGTTCAGGGACGATGCCAAACAGGTGATTCTTATTCTTTTTGCTGCACATTCTTTCTTTTGTTTCCTTTTCATTTACATGTATTTTGGAAGCAGTAAGTTTAATATTTCCTTTCCACGGATTTTTGTTCACTTTTAGCATGTTAATGTATGGTTTTATTTTTCTATTACCAGGTCATGGATGTCTTGATGTCACTGCAACAATCTCAGCTGGAGGCTGATGATCCAACTTCAAGTTACATGTTACAAGTATGGTCCTTTTACCAGTTTTTGCTGTTTTGGATCCACTTGAGATTACATGTATTATTGTTGTTAGAACCCGAACATGTTCACTTGGATTCTATGCTTTCAGGCATGGGCGCGACTTTGTAAGTGCCTTGGGCAGGATTTTCTCCCATATATGGGTTTTGTCATGCCTCCTCTACTCCAGTCTGCACAACTTAAGCCTGATGTGACCATTACATCAGCAGATTCTGATACTGAATTTGATGAAGACGATGACAGGTTTCCATTCAGTTCTAGTTTTAGGATTTAGTGTCATAAGGGATTGTATCCATGGGTTCATATGATATTTTATGCTTCTTCATTTCACTTTCTATTGGAGTCCCAAGTCCCAACCCACATTTGGGTTTCTATATCTGCCTGCATTTTAAAAATGTTTTAGACCATTTGAGAAAATTTAAGTGACAAATTGCTTCTTTCATTTGTTTATATTTGCATGATCATGCTATTGTCAAGAGTTGCAGACATTAGATCCTGCATATGGGTATGGATTTTTGTGAATGAACTTTCCAGGATCCAAGGATTTGTTTCCAGCTTTAGTTTGTAGAGCATGAGGGCATATTGTGGCTTAAATTCAAATTTTGAGTGAAGAAAAAATTCCCTGCAATATATGGCCTCTCAGGAAAAAATGAACAAGTATTGAGAAAAATGAGTTCTAATGTTTAGATCTGAGAGTAAAGAAGAAAGAGATTGATTATACTGAATGATTCATTGATTTGTTTAATTGTTTTTGAATTTGTAGCATTGAAACAATCACCCTTGGGGATAAAAGGATAGGCATCAAGACCAGTGTCCTGGAGGAGAAGGGTACAGCTTGTAACATGCTATGCTGCTATGCTGATGAGTTGAAGGAAGGATTCTTTCCATGGATTGACCAGGTTGGCTTTGTCCTGAGTTCTATTGGAATTTTCCAGATTGTTATATTTCTTTGGCTAATTATGCTGAATCATCTCTAGGTTGCTTTTACATTGGTTCCTCTTCTTAAATTTTACTTCCATGAAGAAGTTAGGAAGGCAGCAGTTTCAGGTATTTTCTTGATTCTCCAAGTTCCAAATGCTGCTGCTAGTTTGTCTATTTTTGGCAATCCTTATTGAACTTAGGTTTCTAATGTCACCTATCTGCATTTTTCATAGCTATGCCGGAACTGTTGTCCTCAGCAAAATCCGCTGTTGAGAAGGGGCAAGCCCAAGGTCGTGATGAGACCTACATAAAACAGTTGTCTGATTATATAATACCAAATTTGGTGGAGGCTTTACACAAGGTTAATGTCCTGCCAATTGTTCTAGTCTTTTGATGTCCAATATGTGGTCTTTTGTGCTTTTATAAATGTATTTTAGCTGTCTTCCAGGAGCCAGAGGTAGAGATTTGTGCAAGCATGTTGGACGCATTGAATGAATGCATACAGGTTTGTGACGTTTGTAGATGCAATATTTTAATAGCTGTTCTTTTATTGGAAACAAATTACAAATACAATTTCAAAGACCGCAATATTCCATCTTTTGTTCCTTCTATCAAATAACTTTGCGAGTGTAGGAGAAGTTGATATCTGAAAGAGTTATGGAGACAATTCTATATATGATATATATTCTGTTTCTTTTCTCATAGAATTGTATCTTGGAAGACTTTGTTATCTGGGATATCATTTTTTATTAATTATGCGTTATGGAATATATGTGGACTGAAAGATGTGGGAATTCTTTTTTGGCAATAAGAAGAGGGTAACATTAGTAGCATGATCATTTATTCTTATTCATCCTGTTCAGTGGCTATAAACATCATAAAATACAATGTGTTCTTTTCCAAACTTCAAATCATCCATATGCACGTAGAATGAGTGAGGGATAACAAGAAGGGTAGAAGAAACTGATGGAGCGGGAGGGAAATGGGGAGAAATAAAGAAGGAAAGGGGATGGGATGGGGTGGGGCAGAAGTACAGTGAAGAGGGATAAAATAAAGTTTCATAACAAGAAACTTGATACCTGGCTGCTGTTCGTAACATCTAGGCAAATCCAACTAGTTTGTTAGAAAAACCACATAACTCCAAAATTCTCAAATTTCTCTGGTTCTTATAAATTCCTATGTTCATTTTAAGAAGTTAATTCCTATTATGTTTTTCAATCTATACATATAATCATCTTTATAGCATGTTCTTATCTTGATATTCCTATAAAATTCCGCATCAATCCAGGTGTACCTTTGGTTTGAGAAAGAGACAGGGTAGTTAGTCCAGAATCCGGATAACCAAGTATATGTATTACATATGTTTATCAATAGCCAAGTATATGTATTATATATGTTTATCATAGCTTGTTTGTCCTTGTTTATATTGTTAGTGGTCTGGAAATGTAAGGGATGGGTTATAGGCAACAGCAATCAAACTGTATTGAAGTTGCATTTGTATAAAATATTGAGGATGTTGCGATGGATGACCGAATGAATGCAGTAGAGAGAAAGTTGGATAAGATTATTGTGGAAATGCTGGTAGAATCCTGCATTAGGTGATTTGGTCATGCGGTAAGAAGACCTGTAGAAGCTCCAATAAATAGAGTAAATCAGATGAAATGTAGCTTAATAGGTAGAGGTAAAGGGAGACAAACAAAATTATAGACAAAACCGTTAAAAGAAAGGATTTAGATTTTAATGGCTTGTCTATGGACATGGTTTATGATAGGATGCAATGATGTGATTTGTTCATGTAACTAACTCCACCTAGTGAGAAAATGCTTTGTTCTTGTTGCTGCTTTATAAAATATTTATATATGATCTCTCTCCTACTCTATTGCTATCTGTCTCTATTTGCATGGTTGGACATAGTATTCTATACTGTGCTGTTTTTAAATCTCAATGGTTATTTTTATTGAATTTCTTAAGTCATCAATTCTCAGTAAGCTGCTGTTTAAAGCTGAAGTTAGCTGGGATTTTTGTCTCTCAGGTGTCTGGACCACATTTAGATGAAAAACAAGTTCAAAGCATTGTTGATGAGATTAAACAAGTCATTACAGCCAGTTCATCAAGAAAACATGAGAGAGCAGAGAGGGCCAACGAAGAGGACTTTGATGCTGAAGAGAGGGAACTACTCAAGGAAGAAAATGAGCAAGAAGAAGAACTTTTTGATCAAGTATATTCAATAATATATTTTGTTTGCTTTCTGGTTCATTAGATTCGTCACATTTTTTATGCATGCTGACCTAGCTCTTAATTTGAATATTTTATTGTTTTAGGTTGGTGATTGCTTGGGGACTTTGATAAAAACATTTAGGGCATCTTTCTTGCCGTTCTTTGATGAGCTTTTCTCATACCTTACACCTATGTTTGTAAGTTCCTTTCCACTTCCCTTACATTTTATCTCCCCTTACTGCTAAAATAAGTCTCCTTAAAATTATCTGTTGCTTGAAAGTTGTTTTGTTTTGTCTTCCCTTCTTTTCTTCTTTGTTCTCTTTTCAAAAACTTTACCTTATAGCATATGGTTTTGAAAGAAAAATTATCGTCTTGGAGTCATCCTTCTGCCCCCTTCTATTAAGGTGTTAGTACTCTTATTTGTTGTGTAAGATGTTTTTATTTATTTATTTATCTTTTGGGTTTTTGTTGTGTTTTTTTTTTTTTTTTGGGGGGGGGTGTTTACATAAATATTAGCCAGAAGAGAGGGAAATATGGTGTGCTCTATATTGATACACTACTTCCTCCTTGAAATGTTGTTGGATGAGGGGTCTTGCAGTGAGGCTTGTAAGAAGCTTTCCTAATGGGGGATGGGGAATAGAGGAAGGGAATTTGGGACCAAGAGCATCTGGAAAGATTGAACCCTGCTAGTTACTACTTTTTTTTCGTTTTTGTATATCCTTAGCCCTTTTAATTGAGCTACAACACAGATTTTGTGATTGGTGACTGTTTTTGGATGTTAGATAATTGATCTATAGTAGGTTTATGACTATTCTGTCCTTCCCTTAAATTATTAGCTACCACTTAAACAGCATGGCATTCAGCAGCAGCCTGATGAACTGTTGTTTCAAATGCCAAAAAGTTCTTTCTTGTACATTGCCAATTTCTTATATTATATGCTAGTTTGCAGTTTCTCTCTTTCTGTTTTTCCTTTTTTTGTGGGGTGGGGAAACAAGTAATCTTGGTAATTACTACTGAATCTTCTGTGGAATTGTCAACAGATGTGAGGGTAACTCACTGCATACAACTACTAGCTAATATATCTGTGAATAAATATTTTTAAATTCACTTGGATACTTAGCTTCGTTTAGAAACATTTGTCATTCAGTTCTTTAATTCAGTTGTTTATTGCTAATATATAATCAGGGTAAAGATAAAACCTCAGAGGAAAGGAGAATTGCCATTTGTATATTTGATGATGTTGCTGAGCATTGTCGTGAGGCAGCTCTCAAGTAAGAATGCCCTCCCTTTTATTTATTTATTTTTTGTGAATTATCTGAAATTTCATGCACAATATTATTTTATTCCTTTTATTTTGAATGGTTTGTGTTCGCTATTTTAAATACTTCTTTATGTTGTTGCTACAGATATTATGAGTTTTACCTTCCATTCTTACTTGAGGCTTGCAATGATGAATATCCTGATGTTCGGCAGGTTTTTTTGGTCAACCAGAATTTATATTCATGTTGCTTATTTAGTTCTGTGACGTAATTGGACGTAATTGAGACTCTGATTCAAGAAAATCCATGTCTTTTCAGGCAGCTGTTTATGGGGTTGGTGTTTGTGCGGAGTTTGGTGGATCTGTTTTTAGGCCCCTTGTTGGAGGTTAATTGCTCAATCACATTTGTTTATTTTGTTGTTGTGCCTGCTATATTGTTCTGTTCATTTTTGCTGCTCTATCGCAGAGGCCTTTTCAAGGCTAGATGCTGTGATAAGGCATCCAAATGCACTACATTGTGATAATGTAATGGCATATGACAATGCTGTTTCAGCTCTTGGAAAAATATGCCAATTCCACCGTGATAGCATAAATGCAGCACAGGTAATTGATATGAATTTTCAATTCATTATTCATTGTTATCAGTCACTTGCTTTGCTCTCTGAAATTTCTGGACTGCACAAAGTGGTTTAGTATAAAATGGGTTGTGAGTTGACATTCATCTGTAAATTCCTGGGAGATGAAGTTTAGAGCAAAAATCCACCGCCAGTGCTTTTCATTTCTATTTATAACATTCATGTATATTGTTGCTTGGTAGCAGGTTGTTCCTGCCTGGTTAAGTTGCTTGCCTATAAAAGGTGATTTAATTGAGGCCAAGGTTGTGCATGACCAACTTTGCTCAATGGTTGAAAGGTAGAAATTCTAATCCAGAACATGTTTTGACTGAATGCTTTTTGCTTGCCGGTTGCATATGGATTTTAATTATGTTCGTATGTATCATTTTTATTATGTTCATCATATGTATCAAGATTAAAATGTTCATGTGTTTCATCAACTATCGCATTCAATTTCCAGGTCAGATCAGGAACTTATGGGGCCCAACAATCAATATCTTCCCAAAATAGTTGCAGTTTTTGCTGAGGTACATCCATTCTGCTTTCAGTGCCAGTTCTTTGTTACTACTGCTAAATTTTGGTTCTACATCCTTTTCACTTTTAAAATGTGTGTATTTTGCATGAACTTTGGTGTAGATTTTATGTGCGGGCAATGATTTGGCAACTGAGCAAACTGTCAGTCGGATGATCAATCTGTTGATGCAGCTTCAACAGACTTTACCGCCTTCTACCCTCGCTTCAACCTGGTCATCCTTGCAGCCTCAGCATCAGCTTGCACTTCGGTCCATTCTATCATCCTAGTTATTTTGGGATTTTGTGTGTTTCATTACCTTAAGATTATAGTCATGGGATGTCATAGTTCCCCTTTGGGGGAAGCTGCTGTGTCAGGTCCAGTCTGTTCCTTTTTAGCATTGGGAGTGTCTTCTTTTGACCAGAAGCGGCGTCTGGTTCTTGTGTCTCGATTGCTGAATGCATATCTGGTAATACAACCCAGCACTTCGGACTCGTTGCTCTGTTCGCAGAGCAGTGTGTTGAGTTTTGGTTAGATGATGAAGCACTTTTGGCATCCATCGTGTACATCAACGTACTGTAGTGAGAAGGGGATTCTGTGTTAAAGGATTGGAACAGCGTGACTCGTTCCTGTCTGTGGAATGATGGGGCGAGGCGTGTCCCTGAGGCATGCTTGACTCTGGAAAATCTCATTGTTGTGTTTTTTGTGAGTTGTAACAGTTTTGATGAGTCATAATGTCCTTGGATGTCGAAAACATTGTCAAGTTTTGGTTAATTTGTATATCCGCTGGCTTATTCCTTGCTCTTTGCCTTAAATTTTCACGCACTTCTAGTAAACCAGCTCACCCGAACCCCAGATTCCGAATGGGGGTTTCATAATAATAAAAAATAAGAAAAGTATTTATGCTATGACCTATATATATATATATATATATATGGAAAGATGGGGGCATCATTTTGGGTTTATTGAGCGAATCACTCACCAAAAGAATTAGTCATGGCAACGTGTGAATGAAAGGTTAACTAGGATAGTCAACAGTGGCTTGTTTTATCTATACATTTTTAGTGTTATGTAATGAATTTATATTAATAGTGTAAAATTATATTAAATAAATAATTCTCTTTGCTTGTTTATTTCATAATTAGAAATTAACTTTGATGTATTGATATTGCAAGAGTTTTACACAATCATTGATGATCATGTTATGTGATTGGTTCTTGAGAGAATTATATTACATTGGTTTGGTCCCCAAAATATCTATAACATTAATATGGTCTTAGTTTAAACATTTACCTAAATGAATAAATTGTTAATTGGTGTGATGTGTCACATTATGCAATAACATGTTATATGGTGTCTTTTTTCACACGTTATACTATTTAAGCTAATATTTGCATGTATGCATAGATCAGATAATGAGTCTATTCTTTATATTTCAATCCTAAGTTATCTGCTGACAGTAAACCAGTATCGAACCCAAGTCCCAATTTAGTGAAACTCTAAAACACCGCCAAACCCTCAAACTCAAGAATCACACCACACAAAAATGTCAAACTCTAAAATCACTCTTCAAACCCTTAAATAACTACTAATATTCTTACAATTATAATAGGCATCCGTTCTAAAGCTCAATCTTTAATTTGGAGCTCAATGTCTAATCATGGGCCAGCGATTTGTCATCTCCCTCTTTGTTTTACTAGTTTAATATTGTTGACATAAATTCATGGAGAAACCTTATAGCCAAAAAAAGGTGAAAGTGTTTCTTTCTTAGACAAGTAGGTGGCTTTGATTATAACGGTTGTTGAGAATGTTGTGCCCAAATATGTTCTTCTAATAATAATTAAAAAAAAATAGACAACAATGATTCTATCAATGATGATCAAAATCTTAACATGGTGTTCAACCATCATGATAGAGCTCCAAGCACAATCTAGTGTCTGAGAGAAATGAATCCGAAGCCAACGGATGGTCAACAATGATGAGTATGAGATCCAAAGAGTTTCACAAATAGAGGTAAGTTAGACATGACTTTTTGCTTCCATGGTATTAATTAGAATATAAAAGAAAACTCATCTCATCTTAGTGGATAACGTGATATATCATCACATAATGTGACAAAAAAGAATCAGTTAACAATTTCACCATTGAGGCAAATGTTTGAACAACTTGAAATTACAATTAATCTTTGAGAAATCAAATTGATATCACAAATTTCTCAAGAACATGAGGCATCATCACATATTGTGACGTATGAGATGTTAGTTCACAATTTCTTCTCAATTAACAAGAAAGTTTTGTGTAATTATGACAATTAAAGTTTTTAATTAACAACTATTTTAAATTTTTTAAATGTGTGGCTCCATATAAATTTATTAAAATACAGCATTATATCATTGTCAATGGATCAAATCAAATTCTTAAATCTCATGGTTTATTAGGATATTGTGTAACAAAGGTGACGATGATAAAAAAAATTACTCCTACCATATTCGGGGTATCGATTTTCATTCATTTATTTGTTTTTCAAATGCCAACACTAGCTATTGCTAAGTATATATATCTCTACTCATTTGAATCTTTATGAACAAAGAGCAGCTAGCTAGTAGGCGCAGTTAGGTAGCAATGGTAGCTAAATTTATAAAACGGGCCTAAATACATCATTGATTTATAAATATGGGTTTGCAGTTTAATACATGTTGGTCCTTAAAAAAGGAAAATCAGATGGCATTAAAATTAGATTATTTTTACGATACAAAATAATTCGATTATTTCTAGTTAAATACACGCATTAGCTTTGACGACCCAAAAAATGCGACTCATTAAATTTGAAAGGCAGCTAAAGCCTAAAGGCTATATACATTTTATAAGCAACCAAGGGACCGAAAGGATAATGATACATATAAAATTAGAAAGGAGACAGAGCTTTTATTTTTTAAGGGAAGAAAACTTCTCATTGGAAGTCATAAAGGCTTCCTTTAGCTCATTACTCAGCAGTAGTTGAAGCATGAAAATCAGGATTCAGGCATCTCCCAGATAGCAATAGAGGAACAATGGGCTTTTGGACTCTTCCTTCCAGATAAATCATTGGAGTAGTGTGGCAATTTAATTTTCCTACTATTTGAGCTTCATTCACTAAAATTATCTCTTTGGGTCACACTATTTTAATTATTTTGAGTTATTATCATTCAACCAACACATAGTAGGTTAGAGTGACTAGATATTCCTTTCCTTAATCAGTGGTCTTGAGTTTGAATCTTGAATATGAAAAAATTGGTGTTAGGAAATCCATACCCCTATAAGATCTCAAATGCCCAAACATATTTGCCTTGATAGAAGGATACTTGTAGAAAACACAAAAAAAAAGAAAAAAGAAAAAGAGTTATTACCATTCATACTATACAATTGAAATTTGGGAAAAACATAATGTCGTTCCTTATTACCTTTTGCTTAGAGTTTTGTTAGAACGTAAGAACATTATTTAAGAAGTAAAAATTAAATGAAAAAGATTTTAAAGTTTTTGATCCACTCAATGCATCAAAAACTTACAAATTTTATTTTTCTATCAAAACCTTTTACTTCAAGAAAGAGTGTCCTTGGAGCACTCCTTAGCAAAACTCTTGTTTTACAGTACAGTTATAGTTTCAAGCTACCATCAATCTCGCAATTATTGCTACCATGTATGATGGTCATTATGATTTTTGTTAACTTATAAATCTTGAAAAGATTTTTTCCAAGATAACGTTTCCACGCTGGATTGCTAATTTTATACTATAATATAATAAACTTTTGTCTTTTTCCCCATATCTTCATTATTGTCTAACGTGAGATCCATTGTGAACCTTAATACATGCTTCCATTATTCAATTATATTCAAATTTCATTTCATAACTAAACAATTAAAGAAAAACACTTCGATGATTAAGTTTTCTTTAGATTAGCTAATTATATTGTCTTTCTCAATCAATCAACAAAGAAGACAAGGTCAATGTCGCATATGAGGGATAACTTTTGGGATTAGTTGGAGATGTTGAGGAAGAATCTGCAAATAAACATAAAGGGAAAACAAATTAAAGGGTCTCGTTGGTGACGTGAGGATGGGGCTACAACTTACAACAAACGCATCACGCACGATAAATAGAATATATGTCTCAATGTGTGATTCTTTAATATATTATGTGTAGCCATATATAGGTGAGGTGATTATTGACTTGATCCACGTTAGTGCCAAGCATGGTATTAGTCTCTTAGTTTATGGGACCTTATGAAGTATCGTTTTGGAGCCTCCAAGTGGCAGCTATTCATGCCTTCATGACCACCTTTCAACTGTTTGACTTAGCCAAAAGAAGGGGAAGAGTGCTCAAGACAAGGACTTGGTACCCTCAACTCTATCTAATCCTAGCTTCTTGTTTTCTTTTCTTTCCGGTGTTGGTTGTACCTAGGTGAAGGTGTTGATTCCATGTTCCTTGGCGTGCCTTTAGGATCATATGCCAAATTGGACATTGACCAAAAGGCATCATTTTATGACCATTTCTCTTTTTTAAGATGTTGGGTTGCTAATTTTCTCTTATTTTGTTTCTTATTAATAAAGTTTAGGTTGAGGATAAAGCTAAGTCAAAGTTAGGTATATCTTCGAACTATTGAATGCGTATAAGAGCACTTATAGATCACCCATCAATAAGGAACCTAAGAATTGAACTTAAGTCATGGCAATTGGCGAAAGCCAACTAGATGAGTTAACTCCTAATATTGGGTTGTTAATTCTAATTGTTTCCTTTTGGTCAGAAAAGAAACCTAGGTTCTTTCTTGTTAAATTCGATAGTGACACTATTTAAGAGATGCTATTCATTGCATATTATTTGCTAATTAAATATCTCAAGGCATCATTAACAATTGGAAATATTAATCTTTTAGACATAAGAAAGATGTGCAAATCTTTAGGTGAATCCAGGATTTCCATTCAGTGATTAATCTTATCAAAGCGTAGAAGCCCATAGAGGAGGGTTGGTGGTCAAGGAGCCCAACTAGCCGATAAAGTTATAAATTCTACCAAAAGTTATTATGTATCACTAATAGTGATGACATGAAAAATACTAATGCATAGTCATAAATTGATATAATGTCTTAGTTACATGTCATTATCTCTTTTAATGAAAGTCATAGACGAGTGACAAAAAAATAGGTTGGTTAAAACTAAAATGTTTAAATTATAGAATACTAAATTGACAATGCTAATAAAAGAAATTGACAAGGAAATAAACTGAAAATAAAGTAATAATAGCTCATTTTGTTCACTAATTAATTAATTCATACATGGATTATATTATATGTCGTGAGTAATCATAAAGAAAAATCGGAGCCATTTTAGGGGTTAGGGAGACGCGGAGTTACAACTTAGAAGTATTGCTAAGTACATTAAATTGAGATTCTCTTTTTGATGCATACATCAAAGATTGACTCTTTCAGTAATGCAATAACCACAAAAGACAAAAATAGGAGCGGTTCAAATTGAGGGAGCAATTGAATTTGAACTGTAACTTGTCTGCATCATGCATAACTTATAATATTCCTTTACAAATTAACAATGAACAAATTTCAAGACGATGTGTTCAGTAATACAATATTCCCACTTGCTCAAAAGCTTGACAACATTTTCGTACATATATGTAATCTCTTCTCCCAGCTTGCAAACAACAACATGAACACTAAGGAATAATAGCCTTTCACCATCACTTGAGAGCATATCCTAATACTCAAACACCATTTCTTGAACCAAGTTAACCTCTAATGGAAATTCAGTTCCAGCAACCAAACCTGCAGCATCAGAAAGCAGCAACCAAAGGGAAAAACAAGTTCAAAGGCAGAGGCAGGAACAGCAGCAACACAAACAAATTTGTTGGGGTGAGGCAAAGGCCTTCAGGGAGATGGGTGGCTGAGATCAAAGACACAACACAGAAGATAAGAATGTGGCTTGGCACATTTGAGACAGCAGAAGAGGCAGCAAGAGCTTATGATGAAGCCGCATGCCTTCTTCGTGGATCCAACACTAGAACAAACTTCATCACTCATGTATCCTTGGATTCACCACTTGCTTCTAGGATCAGGAATCTGCTTAAAAACAAAAAGGGTACCAAAAAGCAGGAAAATGTTGATGCATCTGCACCAAGAATCAGCACTGGTTCTAGCACTAGTAGTTCTAGCAGTAATTCAACCAATAATGACAACAATGACATCAATGAGAACTCTCTTTCAACTGTGACAACTCAAAACACACAGCAGGTTCTTGATGATGCTTATAAGCCAGACCTGAGCAACTGCAACTCGAGGGAGGAATTCGAGTCTGTTTCACAGACCAATAATTTTTCATGGGGTTCTTTTGGACATGTCTTTGATCGTTTCCCTTTTGCTCATGTATTGGATCATATGCCAAAGACCGATGATGGCCTTGCCGATACAGTTGACATGGAGCTTCTAGAATTTGAAAGGATGAAGGTTGAAAGACAAATATCAGCTTCACTCTATGCAATTAATGGAGTTCAGGAGTACATGGCTGTTCAGGACTCTAATGAAGCTCTCTGGGATCTTCCACCCTTGTGCTCATTGTTTTGTTAAACTTGGAGGTCTTATTGATCCTGCAGATATGTCTTTCCAATTTCTTTACATTCATACTCTTTTTCTTTTATTATATGAGGAAGGGGTGCAGGGTATCTAGGATTGATTGAAATATTACAAGAACATTAGTTTGCTGAGATATAATTATGGTTTTCTAACAGCTTTCAAAATGTCAGTAGGAAGATCCATGAGTTGCATTTGTTGCTTGAGGGAGCCTTTTTTTCAATCATGATGATGTAAAAAATCTAAGCATTTATGTTCTTTCGGTCTTTCCTGCACCCCAAATATCTAATGTAAAACTTGAAGTCTCTTTTCCATCCCTACCTTTGTTGGATATGTCAGTGTGACAATCTAGACTTTGGAGGCCAATTATGCAAATTGGAATCTTGGACTTTGGAGCCTAAATAAAATTGGCTATTCACTTTGTTTTACATGGATAAACTGTAGAATTACACACCCTTGTAATTTCCTCCATACAAGAAAGAGCCAAGAACTATGCTTGTTTTATTAAAAATATTATGAACAAAAGATTCCGTATCTTCTCAGATTTTGGTCCAATGCTTAATTAACCATAATTCATGTCTTTTGGTCATCTGCATTGGCCATGATTATCTCAAATAATTCTCAATCAATTAATGCTACGTAAAGTTATCTTCTTCTCATCTCCCCAAGCTTAGCTAGCTGGTGAACCAACACATTTAACTCCGGAATCTTTAATTTCTTTTGGAAGTTAAGTGATAGAAATGAGATAATATCACTCGCCACATCCAATGATATAACGACATCTTGCTCACAATTCAATGGCATCATTTTCTTTTGGCCTGTCTTGTGGCCCCAAGAGATCCCCTTATATATATATATATATATATTACTTTCTTAATCCTTATCCTCCCTTCTCTTCCATTTGGCTCATGAGGATGACACTGAGACATAGCTATCAAAAGAAAGCTACCCTAAAACAACCAACATATACATATTACCAATGACTAAATCTGAAGCAAGGACTAAGACTATAGGTAGTGGCCATTTGTATCTGAGAAGAATGCCTTTTCTTTTATGAGTTACAAGAAGCGACAAATCTGATGGTAAGTATAATATATAGGTGAAAAAGTCAAAAGGGCATAACTAGTAGCTCCTAGCCGGAGGGCGAAGTATAGTTTAACTGGTCAAATTTAATGGATAAATAACAAGTAACAACAAAGAACATTAGTACAGAGAGAGAAGTCACGTCTTAGCCTTGTTCTATGTTTTGGTCTTATACTAACTAAAAATGAAATAAAATGAGAACATGTTGCTTGGAGCTTAATCTATAAAGACAGAGGAGTGAAGAAATTTTCACCACGCATGAAGTTATTCAATAACCAAAAGAGGCTTGCTTCATGCAATATACGGCAATATTATAATACTCATGACATGGTAGAAATTTTATATTTCCACGTTTATTATTTTATCCCCCTTCCTTTCTCCTTCTTCCCTTACCCTTATTACCTTTTACATGATAGCATAAAAGGCTTTTAATCCTATACAAAGTTTGCAAGTTTTTAGTTGTTTAGGATCAAAGCCTGCACCCCAAATTTGGTTAGACCTGCAAAGTGGAAATTAGTGTACCTTATTTACCTTTTATTTATTATTTATTATGTATTAGTGTATAGAAGAAGAAAAGTGGAAAGAAAATCTAGCACCTAAGGAACACAAACTTTATTGTTCTCTGATGCAAGTTTGCAAGGACATCTATGAACATGGCTATGTACAGTTGGAAGTATTATCATTAGGGTACTAATATTTAGACCTGCAAAGCGGAACTTGGTGTACCTGATTTCATTTGTATCTGCGTTACCTATGTTGAAAAAGTAAACTTGATAATAAAAGAATGATAGATATTGAAGGGTGGTTTGTAACCACAATCTTAACGAGTGACTTTGATAAATTTTAGATGTTTTATTATTAGATAAAACCATTCATTATTTGGAAATGGTAAATTTAGGATGCTTTGTATCATTATAAAAACCTTTGTATTGTTGCTATTACATGCAAGACAAAACACGTAAACATAAATACGAACCTTGCAACTTCTTTCTTCTTCCTTCCTGTGTCTTTGTGTGTGTGCGTATATTATTATATTTCCAACAAAGTGGTATCAGAGCCACTTACAAAAATGTCTTCAAAGGGGGCCACTTTATCCTTCCAATACCCACAATTATCTAAGCTCAATTATGACAATTGGGCAGCTGAATGAAGGCTATCCTTGGTGCTCAAGGTGTGTGGGAAATTGTCGAAAAGGCTACATAGAACCAAAAATGAGGAGAAGCTAGAAGTAGCTCAGAAGGAGGAATTGGAGAATAAAAGAAAGAAAGATCAATGTGCACTTACTATCATCCATCAAGGCTTAGATGATGAGATGATTGAGAAGATTGTGATGTAACCAATGCCAAGAAAGCTTGGGATACTCTTCAAAATTCCGTCATGGGAGTTGAAAAGGTGAAAAAGGTGCGTCTTCAAACTCTAAAGGCTGAGTTTGAGTCTCTAATGATGAAGGAGACAGAATCCATTTCGGATTATTTCACTAAAGTTTTGGCGGTAGTGCACCAAATGAAAAGGCTTGGAGAAAAGTTAGAAGATGTTCGTGTTGTTGAGAAAATCCTTCGTTCTCTCAACTCAAAATTCAACCATGTGGTAGTAGCCATTGAAGAATCTAAAGATTTGAAGACAATGTCCATTGATCAGTTAAATGGTTCCTTACGGGCCCATGAAGAAATGATGGACAAAGGAAAACAAGAACGTGTGGAGCATGTCTTGCAAGCAAAACTTTCGTGGAATGCTAAAGGAGAAGCCAGCGAAAGTGGAAGACGAGCCGAGGGCGAGGACGTGGTCAAGGCTATGGACAAGGACGTGGTTATGGAAGAGGAGGAGCGAGAAAAATTATTCTCAAGAGAGAAGAAATCAAAATTTTTCGAGGTCGTGAAAAGGTAGACAATTGAAAAAGACACATTGAATGTTATTCATGTGGAAAGAATGGTCATTATTCTTGGGAGTGTCATACATCAAAAGAAGAAGAGAACAAACTTGTTGTACACAGTGAAGATGTTGAAGAACCAACATTATTCCTTACGCTCAAGGAAGATCAAAATTCCGAAGCTAGTACGTGGTATCTTGACAATGGAGCTAGCAATCATATGACAGGTGACAGAAGTAAATTTGTTGCACTTGACACCAACGTGACAGGTCACGTGCGTTTGGTGATGAATCAAAAGTAGAGATCAAAGGTAAAGGGACAATTCTATTTGAGCTGAAGAATGAAAGCCATAAGATTCTTCCTAATGTTTACTACATCTCAAAGATGAAGAATAACATTTTGAGTATCGGCAACTTATGGAGAATGGTTGCAAAATAGTCATGGAAGGTAGCTATCTTTGGCTCAGAGATAAAGAAGGAAACCTTATTGCTAAGGTTTCTATGACAAGAAATCGCATGTTCTTATTAAACATGAGAACTGCTGAGCTATGTGTTTGAAATCTTGTATTGAAGATCCATCATGGATTTGGCACATGAGATATGGACGTCTAAACTTTGGAGGGCTCAAAGAATTGGGAACAAAGAAGATGGTAAAAGGCATTCCAACAATAGATCATCCTCACCAGTTATGTGAAGCTTGCTTACTTGGAAAACATTCAAGAAAGAGTTTTCCAAAGCAATCCAAATCAAGAGCTACCAAGCCACTTCAGTTGATCCATGCATGTTTGTGGGCCAATTAAGCCTCTGTCACTTGGTAAAAGTGCTTACTTTTTGCTTTTCATTGATGATTATTCACGAAAAACGTGGATTTATTTCTTGAAGCAAAAGAGTGAAGCATTTGATGCATTCAAGAGGTTCAAAGCTCGTGTAGAAAAAGAAAGCAGTTATGAGATTAAATCTCTAAGAACTGATAGAGGTGGAGAATTCACTTCAAATGAATTCAAGACCTTTTGTGAGAATCATGGCATTCGACGTCTCTTGACAGTTCCCAGATCACCTCAACAAATGGAGTTGCCGAAAGAAAGAACAGAACAATTTTAAATATGGCAGAACGATGTTGAAGAGCAAGTCATTACCAAAAGAGTTATGGGAGAAGGCGTTGCATGTGAGTTTATCTCTCAAACCGTTCACCCACCAAAAGTTTGAAAGATGTTACACCTCAAGAAGCATGGAGCGGCTTAAAGCCTGATGTATCACATTTGAGGGTTTTTAGATCTATTGCATATGTTCAAGTTCCTGAGCAAGAAAGATCAAAGCTTGATGATAGGAGCCAGAAGGTTGTGTTCATTGGCTATGAGGAGAACTCAAAAGGCTACAAGTTCTTTAATCCTAACAATAATAAAGTAATAATCAGCAGAGATGTTGAATTTGAAGAAAGTGCAACTTGGGACTGGAGTACACAAGTTGAAGCTGCTTATGATTTTCTACCCTACTTTGAGGTGGAGGAAGCTCCAATACAAGGAGTGCAAGGTGACGTTGAAACCCCAATAGATTCATCCCGATAGTATCATCAACATCATCATCTCCATCTTCTAGCTCAAGTAAAGGCCCTCATAGATACGAAGTCTCACTGATCTCTATGAGCAAACTGAAATGCTAGAGGATGAGAATTTATTGTGTCTATTATCTAATGATGAGCCTTTAAGTTTTAAAGAAGCTATAGGATGAAAAGTGTATATAAGCTATGGAGGAGGAAATTCAAGCAATTGAGAAGAACAATACTTGGGAACTTGCTTTACTTCCAAGAGGTCATCAAGCTATTGGAGTCAAATGGGTTTATAAAGTTAAGAAGAACTCTAAGGGTGATGTAGAAAGGTACAAGGCAAGACTCGTTGCAAAAGGGTACAAGCGGAAACATGGAGTTGATTATGATGAGGTTTTTGCTCCGTTGCTCGCTTGAAGACAATAAGGCTATTATTGTCGCTTGCAGCACAAAACCATTGGAAGATCCATCAAATGGATGTGAGGTCTTCCTTTTGAATGGTAGCCTTATGGAAGAAGTTTATATTGAACAACCTTTAGGTTTTGTTGTTAAAGGTTGTGAAGATAAGGTGTTAAGGCTTAAAAAGGCCTTATAT
>JAMLFY010000763.1:0-24399 GCA_030441495.1 Dalbergia oliveri
AAATTAGCGACACTATAATAATAATAAGGATTAAACCTTAAAAAACAAAATTATAAGGACTAAACCTAATATTAATTAATAACAACTATAACCATCAAAATCTTGTGTAAACATTTGTTTCATTTTAACCCTTCAAGGCCAGCTAGCGGAGCCGTTTAGCCATTAGTGCATTACCCGTGGCAGTTCAATTTGGTGAATAAAAAATGTACCTGATGGTTATACAAATACCGAGTACTTATTCTTGTGTTCTGGTCCGAAAACAACCTCAAGTGAGCCTGTAACATAGAGTGATTACCTGCACACATGTTAAATGACAATTAAGATGCACATTACGCAGAGGGCAAGCTCACTCTATACCCAAAAAAAGAGGGACCTTTATTGACCTCTTTGGCAATCAATAATTATAGTTATTTCTTTTTAAATTTTAAAATATTACACACATCCTTTAATTATTTTAAAATTATACTAATTACGCGAATGTTATTATTTTTTCATTTACAATTATAAAAAATTTAATTAAATGGTCAAATTACCTCCACTTTTCCTCCGCTCAAACATCTCAAACTCCAAACCACCGCCACCGCCATTGCCGTCGCCACTGTCACCTCCGCCGTCAATTGCGTTATTTATCACTAGCCCGACACACAAGACATTATACATACCTTGTTTCAGGTTCAACATTTATTTTAATAAACACAGTTCTGGTCATCTTTTAAGACATGTTCGTTGTTCAACTATGTTTCTCCAACAAGTTCACTTCTAAACTTGAAAGAAGTGACGGCAAAAGATAGGAAAACAGGTGTGGCTTTGGACTTCTCAAAGAGCAGCAAGACGTTGAGCGAGTGGGACGGGAGGGGTTTGTGATGGAAAAATAGGAGAAGAGGGTTGTGGGTTTGCTTTCAAACTCGCTGGTTCTAATGGTGGAAGACTGAAAGTGCAGGTGACAGTGGCGGTGGTGGTGGTGGTGGTTCCGGGTTTGAGTGGAGGAGAGATGGGAGAAGAATGGGGTAATTTTGACCATTCAATTAAATTTTTGTTTTATAAATGAAAAGTAATAATAAGGGTGTATATGTAACTATCAAGGTCGAATCAATTTTCAGTATTTTATGTATCTATATTTTATAGTTTTTATTCAAAATATATTAAAGGCTTGTAAATATTAATTAAATATAAAATATACAAAAAAAGGATAAATAACACATTATCCTCATATAAGTGGCATTTAATTTTTATCACCTGCCCTCAGATAAGTTGCATCAGAAATTTTCAAATAAAGAGCTTTGGAATTCAATTTGGTCTAGCAAATGTCCAACATTAAAGTTCTTATTTGGAAATTACACATGATGGTGTTCCAGTAACACAAAAATTGAAGAGCAGAATCCCTAGTGTTGATGATGCATGCCCAAGATGTAATTCATTGGAGGAGTCTATCTATCATTGTTTTGTTTCATG
The DNA here is from genome assembly GCA_030441495.1 of Dalbergia oliveri. Classification (NCBI taxonomy): domain Eukaryota; kingdom Viridiplantae; phylum Streptophyta; class Magnoliopsida; order Fabales; family Fabaceae; genus Dalbergia; species Dalbergia oliveri. The sequence continues at coordinate 1,453 of JAMLFY010000763.1, forward strand.
TTCTCAATCGATTCAAGTGTGTACAGAAGCTGATTCCTTCAAACGAGAGGCTCCTTTAAAATAAGCCTTTCTGGAATGGTGGTTGGACTTAATCAAAGAATTGAAAACACAACAATTTGGAGGATATGGTTGGCAAGGAACACAAGATTTTTGAAGACAAAAACTTTTCTCCTCAAGAGATTGTCAATAATGCCAAGAATCTTTCTGAAGAATTTCTTCGACTAAATGCAAATATTTTTCTGTTTTCATTTAGAAGTTGTAGTTAGCTTCCATGAATTGTCACTAGAAGAATTGAGATATCCCATTGATGTTATTTTTGTTGCCCAAGTTGGACCCTTTTGTAATCCTTTGATTATAAATGAAAATTTCTATCTTTGGTAAAAAAACACTATTTTCATGAAATCTAGCTCCTTGTCATTATTTTAAGCATATTTTCCTCTATTATGTACAGCAAAATGTACGTATAACGCATCTCATGGACCGTCTCAGTTTTATGTCCTTGAAAAATAAGAGAATTTCAGTATTAGTTCTTCAAAAATTATTTATTTAATTTTGGTTCAAATATTTATAAAATTATTTATTTTTAATTTCTGTCATGTATAATTGCTGGTTATCATGCAAAATTGAATAAATGAACCTTTGTCATCCAATTCAATAATTGACATAGAAAATATAATAGCAAGGACTAAAACTAACAAATTTTTGAGAGACCATAATTAAATTTATTTATTTTTCATGGGAAAAATATTTAAGCCAAAAAATTATTAAGGTTAAAATACATTAATTTTTACTCAAATTAGACAATATTACACGCGATCTCCAAAGTTTACAAAAATATACAATAAAGCCTAATTGAGATTTAGTAACATTTAAAAATGCTATCAAGTCATATAAAAATATTGGTAAATCCTCTGCAGATAAGCCTAATGAAAATGCTACTAATTTAAAGAGTTTTAATAATTTTTTTAATAGTTTTAGCAATGCTTTCTAAATGTTACTAAAAGGTTAATAAATAATGCTTAAAATCAAACATAGTGTTGTAATCCATTAATTTCTCTGAGATTGAGATGATATTACATTCAATACATTTATATTTTATGAAATATGACACTGAGTACCCTTACAAAACATGACACTAACATGCTCAGTAAGAATGTCACTGTAGTCATGGTAAATCAAGGGATGCCTTGTGTAAAATCATTTAACCATAGGAGAAACAAATACATACACCCAAAAATTAATATATGAAGCATTATATCTATAAAAAAAAAGTGAATTATATATATATATATATATATTAAAATTTGAACAGAGGTTTTAAAATTTACTTGTTTAGATTAAAAAAAAACTATTTAAAAAATGATGACATGTAATAAACTAATAATCAAGAAAGGACTGGTATATATTGGTTAAAATTGCAGCTTACAGAGGGTTGAAGGAAAATCGCGGTGCCAGAACAATCTGCAGGCCAGTGGCCATCATGTGCTTGAATTTATAGAGGAAAAGAAACTGATAGCCCTTCTGATTGTTGTAATCACTGCTTCTACGGTTACTTTCTCTTTGTCTCCCACTTTCACTCCTGGTATAATTGGGCCACATTGGTTCTCCTTCGTGAGCTGTGAGTCAATCCAGTTCTTTTTGTAAGATGATAAGGTACTTTCATATGTTTTGCTTGTTTGATTTACACATAATATTAGTTTCATCAAATTTTTAATTAGTACCCTAAAATTAAAAAATTTGTAACTAGATCCTTATAGTAAATAAAATTTTGTAATCAAGTTTTAAAACCTAACATCCATTGCAAAGATGTGAAACTAACTAAAATATTCTTTGATTTCATCTATTATCAGCTTTTCAGGAGTTGATTTGAACCCTCATGTAGTGTTTGTTTGCCTTTGGAACATAATATTGAGACACTCTAACACAAATCGAGTATATAGACAATAATAGAGGACAGAAAATTGGTGATAGACACAAACCTATTTTTTGGTCCTGGGAAAAAAAAATACAAAATTTCTTGACCTCTAAAATCCGGGAACAATGGACAAGATATGGAGATAAAAATTTAATATTTTTTTCTTCTAATAATACCTCTATACATATTTAATATTTATATCTCCGTCTCAATTTCATTTGTCCATCTACCAAATGCTACCTCAAAGACTAAAAACTCAATAATGTTAAACTCATCATGATAGATTTTTATCATTTTAGTATTTACATTAAATGAGTTCAGAAGTCTCAAAAAGTAGCAACATAAAACTGTTATTGGCTCCTTTAGTATGTGTGCACTAATATAACATCATAAGAAATCAAATAATATTGTGCGTAAACTCACATTTTTGTAATGATGGTTAGATATTCAGAGACTTGATAACAATTTTTATTTGCTATATGGACCTAATTACTAATTTTGAACTATAGAGATCTAATTAAAAATTTCATAAAACTACATATATCTATAGATTAATTAAACCTATAAATTATTAAAGATAAAAGACTAAATTGGAAAAAAGAAGAAATAAAGGAAAAAAAATTGACCAAAAAATTAATTCTAAGATTGCATTTGGTATGAGGTGAACATAAGGGCAAAAGTTTCATGCATAAACTTTATATATAATTTTATAAATATAATTTATCTAAAATAATTATTCGTACTTTTACCCCAAACCAAATGCATATAGCCTAGAAAATTTACTTCCCTACCATACTAAATACAAAATACCTACATACTAAATACGAAATACAAAATTTTAATTATAAACTATTTTAAATTCAAAATAAATTAATCCAAATACCTAAAAAAATTTATAAAATACCTGCATCCTCATTAAAGAGGTCAGAGCTTTGTTTAAAGGAAAATCGATTTTTGGTGAATTCCTGGCGTAGCCTTTCTGCCTCAGTGCGTTCTTGTGGAGTTCTTGCATTTGGATCTGAACTCCCAGTGTTGTCTTCCTATGAAATTGTTCCCTGAAATCAACCTTTCTCCAACTTCCGCTATCTTCAACTTCCACATGATAATCCTTAACACTCTCTATTGTCTTGTCTCTTATTTTTTTCTCTTACCCAGCTACTATTAGTTCCTTATTCAACCGAAAACAATTTTGCCCAAAGAAAATATTAATAATCCATCAAAGTAAGAAAATATTATTCATGAATAGGTTTGAATTAGTTTATTCTTTTCTAAAAAAGGATTGAATTAATTTAGAATTTGAATTTGAATTTTATCTAATCTTATTCAAATTTTTTCGGTTTATATTGGGTCGGTTTGTTCAATTTTTCACAAAAGAAAAAATGAAGTTTAGAATATTATAAATTAAAAGTAATTTAAGTCAATAAAATAAAAAATAAAATTAACTTGATAATATGCATAAAATGATATTTAAGTGAGAATGATATATGGATAAAAAATTATTTAACAAATTAAAACTATTATAAGCAAAAGTATAAGTTTAACAAGAAAAAATATTATGTAATAATTTTTCTGCTTGAATTGGATTAGATCAATTTTGAAAATTTAATTTGAAATCCGATCAATCAAAAAGGTTTCTACAAAACAATAACCAACTTGATTCAAATTTTTGTGGTTTTGATATTTTTTTTATTTTTTTTCAGTCAATTCAATTATCTTGATTGAGTTAAATATATATATATATATATTTAATTAATTAATTAATATTGTACTCCAACTAACTGCCCATTTTACACCATTTTATAGGACTCGAATATATTGAATTTCGTGATAAGTTAGCGGAGAAAAACTATAGATAGAAGATGAAGAATTTTACTAATGTGATAAAATGAGAATAAAAGGTGAAATAACACAACAGAGGTACAATCCTGTATAGACAATAAATATAACAAGCCAATAATAAATCCTAACCAACTGAATAAATGCTCATCCCTAATTAATAGTATCTCTAAATATTTATCAACAAAACCCATCAAACAAATATCAAAATCAAATACATATAAAGGGGATCATAATAAATCAGAAGCACAATCCATTATGCAAGGACGATGAAAAATATATAATGAATCAAATGGAGATACAAAGTAGTGCTGAGAAACTTTGGAAACTAAAAGAATCAAATAGAAAAAGGAATGTGAAGGCTTGACACATACATAACCAAAGACAGACTTGCCCCATGGCTGCCACGGCTGAAGAGAGACCATAAATATATATATATATATATATAGTGGGTTGTGAGATGAGGTGTCTTGTCTTTACGGTTGGCTGTTGACGTTGGTGAGCCCTTCTTTATTAATATAAACTGAAAGGTACAGTTTTTTGTAATGTAGCCCTAATTAATGCAAAGGTGGATATTAATACCATTAATAATTGATTTTTTTTTTAGGTATTGAACATTAATACATCAATAATTGATTGATATAAATAAAGTAGAAATTTATTTTTTTTACTAAATATATTTTGATCCTTGAAAATAATAAATATTTGTTTTTTTCCTTGAATTTTTCTTTTGTTTTTGCCCAAATATTTTTAAATTATTTGATTTTACTGCAAGCAAGTAATTACATGTGCTGACTAATAAAAGTCAAATTATTAAATCTTATATGGTGTGTAAGAGTTGTATGTGACATACCATAATTCTATATGTCAAAATTCACTTAATAACCCATTAATTCAATCCATTAATCCATCTCATTTGACCTAATAACTTATTTTAGGGTAAAATTATAACTCATATGATCATGATATGTCATTTACTACTAGTGACTATCATACAAAATTAAATAATATTGTTTTCTACTAGTCTGCTCATCATTTTCTGTTATTAGAAATACTTGTGCCAATTTGTTTTTTATAATCAAAATCAAAACTTGCTTTTGTACAGGTGGATTCAATTAGAGTCATTCAACGCAATTACTCGACAGAGAAATTTTTAGATAATTGTAGGTAAAAAAATTGTTTTATGTAATTTATTATTTAGTAAATTAATTTTTTAAGCCACTATTTTCTTTTATTTTTTTTATAATTTTAAAAATAATTTATATATTAAATGATATGTTTTATTAGTATATTAAGTGATACAAAATTATTCTGTTACTCTAAAAGCATTTAAAAATTAAAATAAGTTAAGTATATGAAAGTAATAAAGGACTTTAACCACGTGGGATCAAAATTGATGAAGTCCTTTAAAACAGATGGAACTTAATTAATTATATATATTCACATAAAAAAACTATTATATATACTTGTACTAATATTCATTTATTTTTATATTTAATTTAAAATTATTTTATTTCATTCATTTGTTTATTTTTTGGTCATTGGAAACGTTCAGAGGAGAAATAAAGTCCTTCCAATATAATAATTGGGGTTTGATTGGACGTTACAATTCTAACGTAGAATTTTAATTTAAAATCGAAATTGACTTAAAATCTTTAGCATTTACATGAGTTGGTTTCTAATCCTCATAGACTAAAACTCAATAATATCATTAAATTATCTTAAAACTTATCATGATAGACTTTTATCTTTTAGTATTTATTAAATGGTATTTATCAATTAATTCTCAAAAAGTATCATGTGTGCACTAATATAACATCAAAAGAAATCAAGCAATATTTTGTTTAATATCACATTTTTGTAATGATGGTTAGATATCTAGAGACTTGATTACAATTTTTATTTGCTATATGGACCTAATTACTAATTTTGAAATTATAGGTACCTAATTATAATACGTTAAATTATAGAGATCTAATTAAAAATTTGATAAAACTACATATATCTATATATTAATTAAACCTACAAATTATTAAAGATAAAAGACTAAGTTGAAAAAAAAATAAAGGAAAAATTTTAATTAAAAAATTTATTCTAAATTGCGATTGGTATGAAGTGAGCATAAGGGCAAAGTTTCATAGATAAATTTTATATATAATTTTACAATTTTATCTACAAAAATTATTTGTACTTTTACCCCAAACCAAATGCATATAGCCTAGAAAATTTATTTCCCTACCATACTAAATACAAAATACCTACATACTAAATATGAAATACAAAATTTTAATTATAAATTATTTTAAATTCAAAATAAATTAATCCAAACACAATATATATATATATATATATATATATATATATATATATATATATATATATATATATATATATATATAATATATAAATCCATCATTAGAGGTAAGAGATTTAGACATGATAGTATAAGACCTGATAAACTTTTTATATTATATAGTATTTGGTATACATTGTATAATATATTATATTTTATATTCTATGATATTTTCATTTATTTCCAAATAATTCTAATATTATAAGTAAATATAAAATATAAAATAAATAAATAAGATTTTTTTATTAATTATTAAATATAATTTTCAAATATTTTATTTATATACATATTTATTAATTAAAATTTAATTCAAATTAAATGTTATTATTTATTTCAATATTTATAAGTATTTATTATTCCAATAAATTATATAAATATTAAATATGCTCTTTATATATTTTAATTTAAAAATAAATATTAAACCAAAATATTTTTACTATTAATCCTTACTTTGATATATTCATACTATTTATTATTCATTTATACACTTTACTAGTTAATGATTTATAATTTTTATATTATATATTTATTTGTTATTAAATATTTATTAGGGGCTTAGGAGCATTATTTAGGGGCTTAACCACTGCAAATCAGTTCCATATCTGGGGTTTTTATCCAATATTTATGGCAACTCGATGCCCCTATGAGAAATTCATTGTAAGTGTGTCTATGGTTTGAAATGTATCTTATTGTTCATGTTTCATTTCAGATCCGCAAAAATTTTCTATTGATTTTTTTTTTTTTTGTGATAGTTGTAATAAGCTTAACCCCAAAAGAGGAAGCAAAGTACATGCATAGACCAAAATCATGGACAAGAAGGGAAAAGGAACCAACACCCTCACAGAACAGATCAACCAAAAGAGAAAAGGAAAGGAAATAAAACTAGCAAAGGACCAATCCAAAAGAAAGCAAAGGAGGGCAAATCTTAACCTGTAGATATCAAATCTTAACCTGTAATGTTTCGAGTCAAAGAGGGCAAAACAACACCAAATTAGGAATGAAAAATGACATGAAAAATACATACATGTGGAGACTCGTTGGATTTCTTAAACAATGGGAATGGCTTTCACGAAAGACATTAAAATGAAATAAAATAAAAAGGTGTATCACAATTATACATTGTTAATTTTGATTTTTAAAATAACAAACATTTAATATATTTAAATTTATGGATTCAATTTTAATATCAATTGATTGATTAAGTTAACGGATCATATAGATCAGGCAATTTCTATGATTTGAGATGTGTTTTTATTTGTTTCTCTTAAATTGATTTGTTTTTTTTTTCTTTCAACTATATTTCTCTTGTCTTTTTGGTTTCTATTAATGATATTTTTTCAGGTATAAGAAATAATAAATAAGAAATTTTAGAATCTCTTTAGTAAGTTCTTTGAAGGTAATCGTTTTAGAATTGTCAGCTTGAAATATGAGTGTGATGCATTTGAGTGATTTTGTAGGCAATAAGGATTGGAAAATAAGGAGTGTGATGCATTTGAGTGATTTTGAAGGCAATAAGGATTGAAAAGTAAGGCTTCAAGAAGTGCTTGATGGCTTAAGTTTTTATACTACTGTTTAAGTTATAATGGGAATGAGGTAAGTAAAATTAATATATGACTTAGAGTTTTTGTTACCATAAGACATATTTAATTATATTACTTTTCTTTTCAATATTTTCATTATCACTATATGCATTGGCATAATGACGTTATGACTAGTATATATAATATAAACAAGTCATTCTATACCTTTTTAAGCAATTAATAATAAATATTTTAATAATACCATACAAACAAAATTTTTTAGGTTGAATTATCTATATAAATTAATTTCATATAATCATATAAATAAGCAATTTTATAAATAAACCATTGTTGATAAATAATCTTATAGTTTTTTTTTAAACATAATGTGGGTAGATTTTGAAATCACTTAAGCGTGTGTCCGGGAAATTGCAAGATAAATTATTTGAAGAATCGCTTATTTGGGCTTAGAAAGTCTCTTCCGTAGCTGGTTTTGGCCGCTGGTGCCATGGAAGAAAGGTGGTGGCATTTCATGTCATTGTGGGTAAGATTTACGACGGTGGTACAAAAGCAGAATTGGGAGATTTTATCAGTATTTTTTTTTATAACTTTACGCTTTTATTGTTTAGGCACATGAAAACAAATAATGTGGTCCATGTGCATCTATACACTAGAGATATAAAGCTATTGTACCAAACATTTCACTTCTATTTACCTTGAATTTTGAAGATTTATTCATTGAACCTTATGTTGGTACATATAATTTAGTGATTGAGGTGTTTGTAAGTCTCATAGTAGTTGCACTTTGTTTATTTAGTTTCACAATGTTTTAAATTGTAGGTTGTGGCCATAATGTCGGGTTGCTATTGGCATAATGTAGCCATTGCAATGCGCATTTAATGACATTATGAAATTTTTGCGTGTTTAAATTGAAAATCATTGCGACTTTGTTGTAGCTCTTTAGCATGGTTGTGGCATGTTGCTTAGTGATTAGGACTTTATGTGATTCATTTCAGTCAATTTACATGAAAGTGCACCAAATTGTGATCCATGAGATTTGAGGATGATGATTCTTGCAATATTGCGACCAATTAACCTGATATGATCCATAATTTGAAACCCTAGTTTTGGATGAGAAGGATAGGAAAAGACAGGTGTATGCATTAAGTTTGGATTCTTAGCTCAATGTTATGCAAGGAGAAGTTTGAGGAGGTAGGGATACTAGGATAGTGTTGAAGCTTATGGAAGAAAGGCATAAGATGTGCCCATGTTTGGGTTAGAGCTTGTGCAAGTTGAATCAGCGGGTGGCTCCTGGTAAGACTTGGCAATGCTCGTACGGTTGGTGTTTACTTGTCTTTATCTCTTTTGAAGCAAAAGTCTATAAATATGTAAATAAAAGCCACTTTTTGAAGTGTAATCTTAACTATTCATTTAATCTATGGTTGGTAAATTTCTATTCTTATTTCTTACTTACCTTCTTCATCACTTTGCTTGCTTGCCTTCATTATCTTAATTAAGAAATTGAAGAGATGTTGAAAAAAGTTTACTGCACCATAATCACACACCCATAAACATATTTCTTGCATACAAAAGCCAAGACTTTTTGTTGCAAATGAGCAGTATATATAATTCATAATCACACACAAAACACATAATCTCTTGTTGCAACGAGTATATATATAATTCATGAAACCGCATTACACATGGTAGCTACCTAGATGACAAACATGTATAACTAAAGCCAAGACTTTAATGAGTTGAAAGGCATGAAGTTGAGTTGATGCACTTGGTCTTCATGCATACAAAAATTTTACACATCTCCCCCAAAGCCCATATAGGAAATTGTTCAATACGATGAGTAATGTATAACATTTCTAAAAAATCTCAGTTATCTCCTGTTCTTTTGCAATGAATAATAAAATATATTAAAGATAACCATACATATAATTATAAATGCTAATAGATTTGATAGGATGAATTACCTGTCTGTGGAAGTCTCATTTTCCATTTGTGAATTGATAAGTAATTTTATTCCGCTGTTTATAGGTGTTGGATCTATCTCAGCCTTATTTCAGGATTAATAATAATTAGCACAATAACAAATTAAGTTGCATTCATTTAGAAACTTCTTTCTTTTAATAAAGAACTATCTCATACTTAACTCACTATCATTAATGTCATGTATATTATCCCTCTATGCTACATATATTTTATTATTTTCATCATTTTATTAGGAGCAACCATGTAAAAGATTTAAGACATACATTAATTTATAGTTTTAATATTTTTATTAACAATGGAACTTTCTTTCTTATTCCACCCTAACAATATCCTTTTCATACATTTGACCATTGCAATTTGTAGGGATTTGCCAAAGGGGTCAAGAGCTTAAAATTTTTAATTTTAATAAACTATCAAGGTTCAAAACCTTTGTTTACTAACCTGCCTTGTTAATGACAACAAAGCCCATGAAGTTTGAACTAAGTTTGCACGATTACCTTCTAGATTTGTGTACACCTTTACAAGGAAATCAAGATGTGAGTGCAAGTTTGATGTATGATGTTCTTTAATCTTCTCCCTTATCTCTTAGTTTTGTGCACTATTATATTCAAAGCACAATGAATGTAATGTACCTTGTTTTGGCTTGACAAGTAACTTTCTCCCCATCCACCATTAGGCTTGCTTTGACAACAAAAATTCACATGCCTTGTGAGGAGGCACTGCCATGATAGTTCTTTCCACAAACTTGCACCTTTACAGCAAACCATGCGGCATAAGTATAGCAAATCCCCCAAGAACCATACCTGTATAAGTGTTTATCATCAATAGTAAATTATGAAACTTGTCATTTTTTAAATTTCTTTTGGGTGTACAAGTACAAATGAGCTTGTCACTAAATATAATTGGGACAAGTTACATGAAAAATACATAATAGAATTTTGAATCGAATTTTTGAGAAATAGGTATTTAATGCCAAGTATGGAGATTTGTTATAGCCTAGAAAGGGATATATACACTTACTGCCTTGGGCCTTAAGTGGTGAGAATACTTTAGGCCTCATTTTCTTTCCTTCCCTTCTTTCTCCTCCTTCCCTGAACTTCCTTCCTTTCTTTTCTTCTTTTTTTCCTTTTCTTCTATTTTCTTCTTCCTTTCTTTCTCTTCCTCACCTTTCTTCCTCACATACCATCACCACCTCATACTATCCAATACCATCATCATCTCCTCCTCCTCTCATCATCATCATCATCACCACCACCATTAAAATCTGTTTTTCCTCCTCTCTCCTCTCCTCTCAACTCCACTTCTCCTCTTAAGTAGAGGAAACCTGAGCGGTGAATTTTATCGTTTTCCACCTCTAATTTTCCCTTGGAGAGAAGTGGGTAAGTGATCTTACTCAATTTATCTTATTGTGTGCTCTCTATGTAGTTGTTCATAGTAGATTGGGGTTTTAGGACCCTAAGTGTATAGATTGTAATTTTTAGTATGTTGGGTTAGTTAGTATAAATTAATGATATTATTAGCTCACTAATAATGTATTTATCTTGTCGTAAAGTTATAGAGCATTTGAGTATCAACGTTGGATTGGTGGGACTTGAGAGTTGTCTTTGTTTTTTAAACCAATTTGTAGTAGACATTATGTTTATAATTAGTTTATTTATTAATTAAATTAGTTGTAAATATATTTTAGAAATTTGGAAATTGAAAAAATATTTATTTGGTTATGTTATGTAATTTTAACAAATTATATCATTTATGTTAGCTTATGTTTTATCAAAAATTGACACATGAATGATATGATATTGATTTTGGAAAATTATTTTTATCTATGTTATGGACTTGAGAAATTGTGGGTTATTTAGAATTGATTTGATTTGATATGCAAAAATCTTTATTATATGTTTTGGAGAGAATCTTTAGAGTTAAGTGAAATTTACAGGTAGGCATTAGCCTTGATGCACCTTGACTATATAATTAGGATCACACAGTGGATCCTTCTATTATATGGCTACCGCATGATAGGTTCCTCCTTTAGGATCATATTAAGGAAACCGCCTTAGTGTGAATCCTTTGATTTATCTTTAATTTGATGATTTCCTATTGTTTTATATAAAGTTGGTTGTTTTAAAAAAAAATTCTTAATAAACGAATTTGTTAAATTTATATAAACTATGAAGTTATTACTATTTTACTTGTGAATTATATATTGTGTCATGTGGGTTATAGACATCCTGCCGATATTAAGTTGATAATTACTTTGTTGTTTCCCTTTTCAAAATAGGTGTAACTTCATGTCCAATCTTGTGGCTTCATATCGAAGCTTTGAGTTGCATATGAGCCTTTGAGAAGCCTATTTTGTATATTGGAACCTAATATTTCTTTTTGAGTATTGCCTAGTTAAAATTGTCCATAATGTCTTATATGTCATGTTTAATATTAACTTTATATTTATGTTTATGTTTATGCTTATATATGAAGTTAAGACTTATATATATAGATTATATTATGGAAAGGATTGGTAATTCATAATTTAGAATTATATTTGAATTACATTCCTAGTTATGGTTAGACATATACTCTATGGTTATTACCTTTAAAAATTGTTCGAAAAACTAACTACTCCATGTTTGATTTTGGGATTGGGTTTGATTAAATTACACAATAGAACTTGAATTGAAATTCATATGCTAAATTATTTTTTAAAAAATTATGTTGAGTCACTTGCTAGGCGCATTCTCTAAATACTTGAAGCCTTATTATGTATTTTATCTTTATTTTCATATAGGTTGTATTTCTAAATTCTTGGATGTTCAAAAATAGTAAGTAAACTCTGCCGTTTTCTTAAAAGCTTATGTTAAGGCTTGAGGAACGGTTCTTTACTTGCCGTCATATGGTCCAAGTTGGGTTGTGACTGAATTGAAAAGAGATATAGATGAAAGCTTGAGAGTTTTAAAATGATGATGACTTTTCATTGATGATACACATTTAAGTTAGATTTATATTGAGTGAATCGTGAACTTAAGCTAGCCAACTTTAACAAAATGAACAACACAAAACCAACTCTCAGATGCCATTTGGTAAACTGTAGGTAAAGTACACCTTTAGGATAAGGCTTATATTATAAATATAGGTATAATATAAGATTTATAAAATTTTAATGCTATAACATGTTTGATATAACATTGTATAAAATATATTCTATTAATATATTCATTTATTTATAAATAATTCTAATATTACAAGTAATATATAAATAAAATAAATAAGATTTTTTATTAATTAGTAAATATAATTTTTGAATATTTTATTTATGTAATATTTATTAATTAAAATTTAATTTAAATTAAATGTTATTATTTATTTCATATTTTATAAGTATTTATTATTCTAATAAATTATATAAATATTAAATATACTTTTTATATATTTAATTTAAAATTAAATATTAAACTAAAATATTTGTACTATTAATCCTTACTTTTATATATTACATACTATTTATTATTTATTTATATACTTTACTAGTTAATAATTTATAATTTTTATATTTATATTTATTTAAATATTTATGTGTTATTAAATATTTATTATTTTATTAATTTATTATTTATCAGTTATAAATTATTTTTAATTTTATTATATATTAATAAATTATTTTACAACATTATTTATTTATTATGGAATAATTTTATTAATAACTATTTTTATTTATATAATTTTTATTTATTATTATTTATTTAAGAATCATTTTAATTTCAATAAAAATATTTAAAAGTAAAAGTGACCTTGTACATCAAAAACTAATGTAATACCCAGGATATTAACCAGGATACAATTCTAAGTCTTAAGTGTCCTTACCTTACCGTCTGTCTTAACCTACTAAGCCCTTAACTATACACCTTCTTCATGCAATATATGTTAGAGTGACATTCTTAGGAACAAAAGTCCCAAATTGTTCCTAGAGGAAAATGAGTTGAAGAGTGATTTTTAATGAATTTTATGAAATGTTTAAACGTTTCCTTTAGCCTTTAGTTTAGAAAATCTTAAAACTTCTAGATTTAACTAAAACCAAAAATTTAGATTTTGAATGGTTGGATTTTGATTTTTTTGATATTTTATTTTGAATCTAAATGGGTATTTGTTATTTACATTTATGTTTTAAAGTTAATGGGAAGTAGATTAACTTAAAGTAAGAAATGTAAATAAGTGAGTATTGAGACAACCTGAATGCTAGATGCAGAAACATGCTGATATGGTTGTTGTCATCGCTATGCGGTCATAGGGATGGATTTTCAAGTGTTCAATGTACCTGGATACCCTATACGGTCATAAGTGCATAGTGACGGGCTGCACGCTGCTTAACCAATAGTGGTCCTAAAGCGTGAAAACAGCACCGAGAAATGATGCTGTTTCATTTTTGGCCCCTTTAAACCCCAAAATTCTGCTCCCTCCCCCATTTGGAATCAGGAATCATAACCAAACCCTTCCCCTCCATTTTTCTTCTTCCTCAATCTCATGCCAATCTAGCTCCCCCAAATCATCAAGACATTGGTGTCATTCCTTCTTTTGAATTCTACCAATTGTTTTTACACCTCCCTCCAGGTGAGTAGGTTTACCCACACCTTAGTTTTATAATTATAAATATGTTTCTTGCATGATAATTGTTAAGCATGGAATTTGAAATAAGAAAAATATAGAATATGATTTTACATGATTATGGCAAGCTAGAAAATTATGATTTATGATGATAGCATGAAAGAATGAATTTCACAAAACCATGGGACCATGATTGCTATGTTGTGTGTATGGAAAATGTTTTATATGCTAATGAAATTATTGTTAAAAATATATGATTTTATCTAGTTATTATTTCAATAAATATGTTAAGAGTTTTATGATTATGAACCCCAGTATTTAAATTATGATTTTAGATTTATCAAGTATATAAAAAGATATGTTAGCTTAAAATATGCATTTGAAAATGTAGTTTATGGTACCAAGAGGTATTAGTTCTGTATTACATTGTAAGGCAATTGCATATTCTGGGCTTAAAATCAGAACGTTGTACAAGTGGGTGATATCCTTGGCACGATTTTCATAGCCATAGTTATGCTAAAGTCAGATTGAAGGATTGTTTGAGTCCGAAGAACTGGATGCCTGGGATTCAGGTAGTGGCTTATTGGCTTGTTAAGAAAGTACGACAGGAGCCTCTGCCTTCAATGGAGCGGGTACATATGAACTGTTCACACACCTTAAGAGGATCCTGAAGTCGTATAAGTATCGGACTATACAGTTAAGGAGGACTTATATGAATTGATTGGGTATACCTATGCCACAAAGATGCATCTTTCTTTTTGTAGCCTATCATAAAAGAACTCAAATTAAGCATGCTTGACTTGCGGTAATTTTGGGATGGGTGACCTCTTGGGAAGTTTTCCTAGGAAACATGTGAGTGAGGATAAGCACGCTGAAAATACCCGTGTTGGTTTGGTCTGAATTCTAATCCATGAAGCAGGAAGGATGTTACAAATGGTATCAGAGCCTCACTTTCCCAGGACGTGTGGTTTGGGGACGAACCAAGCTGAAGTTGGTGGGCATGTAACGCTTGGACGAGACAGGAGTGATCGCTGTTGAGAAAGCACAGACAAGAAGCGGCTCCTTTCCAAGGAGGGTACATAATGAACGATTACACACCCAAATGAGATGGATCCTGGTTCTGAGAGGTATGGGACTATACAATTAAGGTGGGCTTATACCAAATTGATTGGTACTACCTATGTCAATATGCATCTTTCTTTGGAGCCATAATGAAAGAAACCAGGTGCAGCGGTGCTTGACCTGGGTAATTTTGGGATGGGTGACCTCCTGGAAGTTTTCCCAGGAAACGTGTGAGTGAGGACAAGCACGCTAAAAAGACCCGTGTTGGTTTGTTGGGATCTGTCAATCCGATTAAGTAACAGATGGGATGTTACAAGAACTCTCAGTGTACTAAGTATTTATGAGGCTCTGTTTCTTAGGGTAGAGTACCCATCTTTTAGCATTTAGGGGTTCTACTTTGCCAGGGACAGAGTGCCCATCCTTCAACATTTATGAAGTCCTGCTTTGCAAGGAGAGTACCTATCTTTCAGCATTTATGGCTCTGCTTCACTGGGGACAGAGTACCCATCCTTCAGCATTTAAGGCTTCACCAAGGAAAGAGTTTCATCTTTCAACATTGTTGTTTTTATTTATTTTCAGTTAAGTTATGTATGATGAATAATATTAAACAGTCATGGTGGCAATTTCAGAAAATCTAAACTAGTTAGGTGCCCAAATTTGTCTAGGGACTAGTATGATTTAGGAGATGCTCAGCTCCATTAAGAACTAGTACCATCTTTCAGTTATTGTATTTATGTTTTCATGAGTATGAATGATGCTTTAGAGTTTGTGTATTATTTTTCATTATTATTATTATCATCATGTTTTTATTATTATTGTCCCATGAAGAATATGTAGGTGAGAAATTCATTCATTAGTTTTACATAAAACTCACCCTCTCCTTTTTCCATTAGGTATAGTAAGTGGTTAGAGCTTTTTTCCCGCCTCCTTTCCAGGAGTAACAGGTTTAGTTGGTGAGCTTCACTTTAGAGTAAAGTGCCTTTGTGTTGTCCTTAGAGTGCTCCATGTTATTGCGGGCAAGGGTCTAGACCATATAGATGTGTTATATTTTATTTTACCTTGAATTAGATTATATTGTATATGCATAATCATAGCTTTCATGGTTTTTAAATCTATAAGAGAGTAATTCAGGATATGTTGTATTATGACCTTAGATTCAAAGTTTGATTATGAAACCAATTATGATGATTTAGACTTCAAAGAGAAATTGATTTATGCTAGATGTAAAATTATGTGAGAAAATGGGTTTTTATGAATTAAGTTATGCACATAGAGAAGCTCAAAGGTCACAAGGCTTATGTGGGGATGAGATTTTCACGTGCCCTTACGTTCCCAAATTGGGTCGTGACAACTAATCAAGTTAATATATCTTTCACATGCTAGATTAAGTTATACATTATTTTAATGTATATAAAGGTGTTTTGTCTTTTGATAGATAAACTTATATAATATGTGGTCTACATGAAACAATGGACAAAGACTATTAACTTATACTATCATGCCTGATATAGCTTACCAAACACACCTAACAGTGTAAAAACCAACAACATAAAACATGGATTCATAACAAATAAATAAATATGTAACTATACTCCATCAAAATTACTCTCTCTTTATGATGTAAACCATCTCAATTTAGTTACTCATTTTTATTTTCTCTATTTGTTTCCAAAGGACAAGGGTCCTGTGTGGCTCTTTTCATTTGCTTTTACTTTATACAAATTAAGCAAATTTTTTAACTAAAATTCAAATCTTTTAATTTTGTTCCATAGAAATTACAAATCCCTGAAAAAAAAATCCTTTCCAATACTTAAGCTAATATGAAAATATGTTCATGTATAAAAGCTATTGAGCTTTGGCATAATTGTTTTAGATTGATACAATATGCAATGTAGATCACAGATGAGCAGCACGGTGGTTATTTATAGCAAGATATTCACAATTCCAAACCTAAACTATTATGATTTGACGAAATAATAGTTGTACAATCCCATATTTTCCTATGATTTCTCACACTATATTAGTAATATTAGCACAGATTTAGTGAAATGAATTCCCCCCCCCCCTCAGAATTTTTTTTTATAAAACTAGCATTTTCCTTTTCATAATATTCTTATATTACTTCGCACAATAAAATACTGAATACTATTTTCAATTTTTTTTTTGGCACAATGAAGTGAAATTGAGGAATTGTAATTTCTTTTTTCTTTTATTTTTTAATCTTGATGTTTATATTGAGGCATTATGCATGGTTCCTTTTTTATTTTAGTTTTATAAACATTAACAAAAGAAAAAGTTTTCCTAAGGTATGCTTAAGTCAGATTTGCTTTCCATTTGATGCGGACTGCACATTGTATTAGCTTGCCCTTGTTATACGATGCATTTCTTCTTGTCATTTTGTTTTATTATAGTTTTTTATATTTATTTTTAGTATTGGGATATGGCATTCAATACTTCATTATAGCATTCATCATTTCAGCTGATTATATTAATAGGATAGAAATGTTAATTTAGGAGAGTGTTATATATATATATATATAAAATTTTTATTCAATATAAAGGCTTAATTATAAATTTTTTAAATATAGGAACCCAGCTAATTGAAAATTGGATAAACATGAACTTATAGAATAATAAAACCAATAATTTAAGCTAATACAAAACTACGTAGTTATAGCACTTGTAAGTCATTTAGAGTGTCTTAGAACACACCAAGTAAGATAGATACATCAAAAGTTAGAACTTACAAATGTAAAGAAAATTAGGGTATAATGTATAAGATAAAGTTATTAACAGAAGAGATAAAAAGGGACAAAAAGGTACCATACCATGAGCCATCAGGATTTGGTGTGTTTTCAATATAATGGATTGCCTTGGAAATGCTATGATCTACTTCCTTTCTCCTGTGATTTGGGTATAGCTTTCGAAATAGAGCCAATGCTTGCATTGCTGATGATGTGCATTCTACATACCTATGTCACAAATAAACCCAATAAGTGGCAAGAATAGACCAATATAATACATCAACATGTTTGTCACAGTAATCTTACTCCGTCTCAATGAAACAGCCTTCAAAAAATTCAGTTGGATTGAATTTCTGCAGTAGACATGTTTTCTCATCACTCAATTAAGACAATGTTGTTAATCTTGCATTCAACAAGTTACACTGCCTGTAAGAGTTCTTACCTCTACCCAACTATATGTTCTTTTAGGCTCCCAAACAGAGAAACCGCCATTCTTACTCTGTAATTAAAAGGGATATGCAAGACTATCGTCTAATTATATACTCAAAAGGTAAGTGACACAGAGAATTTAAATTAAAAATCATACTTGTACAGAGAGGATGTAATTAACAGCATCATAGAATCTCTCTGTTTCCATCTTTCCCAACTAAATCAGTTGGCATTTTTGAGAAAAGAAGCGCAACCTAAAAATTAGTAGCAAAATTAAATGTCAAAGTTAGTCAGTGTCAAAAGACATCATGACATTGAAATAAAATTGCCCCACCTACATAGAATAAATGAAAAGTCAGCACATGAAGTTACTAAAAATACTGGAATAAATTTCAAGAACTAGGAAAATACAATTGGACAACATGTCTAAAAGAATGCCTAGGATTAGTTGGTCCCCAACATTAGGCCCTTCTATCTCAAGCTACAAATTACAAAGATAATCCTACGTTAAGTTTTAATTTTCTTTTCATGCCACTCATATTTATAAAAAGAAAACACTGATATTTCTACACAATCACCACCAGGTAAAGGTTTCGCCTTTCTTTGGAAATTTGTCTATTTAACACAACAACCAAAATTGTACCACATGGCTAGAGTCTCCACCAACATGTATTAAGAGTTAGATTTAAGTTTACAGAGTTAAACTATTGTCTATAGTAGCAACCGAAAATGGAATTTGCTACAAGAAAGACACCTAGAGTTTTCTATTTTAAATGCACCAATGAGAAAATGCAACCAGAAATGAACCTTGCTAGCTACTGTGTCAGTCACAAACTCATAGCAGCAACCAACGCATATCGGTTCAACATGCACATAAAAGGAACCCACTTTGTGTCTTTTCATTTACCTCCTTTTAAAGCTCATATTTTTAATCTCAAATTTATGAAATTTCAGTTTTGGTTTAATAGGGTCTTGCTGCAAGATGAAAATGCCTTGAGGAAGAACCTAATAAATTCTTCTATCTATTTGTGCTCAAGATCTATATTGGCTATTGAATGTAATAAAACCAATTCATGGTCTGTTTAAAGTTTATCTTTGATGATGATCTCGATGTTTAGAATACTGTAGTAGCAATTGGTGTGGTGCTGTCACGGTGGTTGACGGACACGGTAGGGCTAGGTGGGTGGTGGTGGGTGGACATATCTATCTCGCCAAGAGGGAAAGAGGAAAAAGGAGAGGGACAAGAAGGGAACTTTAAATTCTATTTAATAAATTATATATACTTGCATATTATATATAATATTATAAGTTTTGTTTTGAGCCCATGTGTTTAAATCCTATTGGTGAGAGCAGTAACGTTTGGTAACTTAAGAGGACCAGCGAATCCTTGGCCCTAAAAGAATGTGTAGCTGGATGTTCAGCCACTGGAGATAACCGAGATGTAAGCTCATGCATAGAGGCCTTATATGCTAGTGTGCAAACCGTACACAGAGTTAGTGAAGTGCGTTAGTGGAACGTGAGGAGTGTGCGTGAGACTGTGCTTGAGCAGAGAGTCAATGGAGTGAGATAGTGCTAAAGTGGGTATCTATTGTGCACTACCTAAGAAAGATGCATTGGTGAGCCGAGGTAGTGAAAAGTGTATTAGCGTAGAGTATTGTAATAAATAAATAATAAAAGAAGTGTTTTATTTTTGAGTAATAGCTTCACATCCAGGAAAAAAAATATAAAATATTTCACAGAAATCATTATAATTATTAAAAGAGATAAATAATATGACTCACAATTCATTTGAAGATTAATAATTATGTTAAATCATTTTGAGTATAAAATTCTAAATAATTTATTGTTTATCATTTTTTTTGTGCCATTGTACTTCACAATTAATTGAAAAATACTTCTCATCTCTTATAAAAACAGTGTCAGATAAATTAGTCTCCTAGAAAATAATTACCTTATGTGGTCTTTAAATAGGACAAATCAACCATTGACAATTTATAAAAGTAGATAATATTAGTTTCTGATAAAAATACAAATAGGATAAATTAGTCCATTAAAATAATAAAATGGGCTAATTTATAGTATTTTTTTATAATAACTAGCATAAGCTAAACTTAAGGTTTGGCTAAATTGCACTCCATTGAATTCTTGTTCAAAATTTACACTCCACCCACTTGTTATATTAATAATTAATAGTAATTATTAATAATTATAATAATATGAATATGAATATTAATTATTAATTGTTATGATAACAAATAAAAATAACAAAATTTCTAGAAGCCATATTTTCCTCTAAATCTAAACTTACAAACATATCCTTAAATTTGGTATCCCTAAGGTAGTGTTTGGTTAGTGATACAAGGAGAATACAAAAACACTAGAGACACAAATCTATTTAAAGTGAGAAGACAGACTACAGTGACAGTTTCTTGGACCTCTAAAAGTTGGGACAGAATAGAATAAGAGATAAATTTAATATTTTTCTTTCAATAATATCCTTATATATATTTATTATTTCCCAATGTGTCCTCACAAAAGGCAGTGGTGTGAGCCATTTGGACTGTGGTCAACCAACCAATAGCCTTGAACGATCACTCTCAGTGAAATACTGGTCAACGGAGTTAGTGGGTTAACGACAGTCGATGGCAGCCCTAGTGGTATCGGCAGTGGAACGATAAACCCTGGTCTGGGACTATCTTTTACCTTATTTGTTATTGTATTGTCCCCATGTTTCCAAACAAAAGACATAGAGTGATTATGTGTTTTGTACTTCACAACCAAACATAATATAGAGACAGGATTTTTTATGTCTATGTCTCCACTCCATTGTCCTTATATTTCCTTCCTTTACCAAACGCTACCAAATAGAACAAGGTTTAATATGATAATACTTGATAGTGTAAAACATGACAATTAGGTCTGTTAAAATTTTAATATTATATAGTATTTGATGTGGCATTGTATAAGATGTTACATTACATGATATACAATTATCCTCTCACTATTACAAATGATTCTAATCCTAAACAAATATTTAGTATAAAAAGCAAAATTATAATAAAATAAGAGTTTAATTTTTGAGTGACAATGTAAAAGAGTTTTATACTTGTCATCTAATCAAATACCTCATTTTACATGACTTTTTTAGTAGTGGAAGCAAAAGTTAACTATTTTTACTAATGTGGCATTATAATGATTGGATGACTATATAAAACTTTTTTACACTATCAATGACTTAAAATTAAATCCTAAAATAAAACATTCATAAATGAATTACTTATAAATTAAAAAATATATTATTTTAAAGATTTATTATTTGTGTTTATAGTTATTATAAATCATTATTAGTTTTTATTATTTAAAATTATAATTTATATTGATGTAATTTATTATTTACTTTAATTTTAATAATTATTTATTAATTTAATGAAATATAAAAATTAAATATTATATAATACTCTATCTTATAAGATATTTGACTATTTTTAACTTATATTTTTCATCATATACTGTGTAAAATAGAAAATTATATTAAAACATTAATTTTTATTTGTTATTTAAATTTAATGGGTGGAGTGCAATTTTTCAAAGGTGATTTATGCTATTTACCTTTTGTTTTTAAGGACTATTTTGTCCAGACTATTTTTTAATGACAAATCTAGGTGTTTACTCTTAGTTAAAACATTAAATTTGATCCTTTGAATATATGTATTCACTATCTCATTGATCCTTCATTTATCAATCATCATTAACGTTATCAAAGTTGTGTTTTAAGTGCTATCAATTTGGTCGTTCAATTCATCAACTGACACTAAAGACCAAGATAAACTGTACAATTCATAGAATGATGGTGAACCTTTAGTGCTTCTGCTGTGGAATCAGAGAGTTGCAAACCTTGATCTTGCATCTGACATCGTCCACGCCCCTTTACAAATGTGCTCAATACATTGCGATGTAACCACCCGATGGGTTTTTTGTAACCTTAAAGATCACATTATAAGTTTCTTTCAATGGTAATTTATTGCATCGAATATAAATTGTAGGCATGAGGTGACAAGTTGTTGGTGATTACTCCTACCTGCGAAGCCTTCACAAAGTCGTGTGCTTTCTTGAGTGTAGGTCCATACTCTTCACTCATATTAAGCAAGTATCGCTTGTACAGCAAATTTGCATCCCACGTTTGACTGCCAACAGCCTGTAAGAAAAAAGAATTAACAAGCAATGGCAATGCGTAACATTTTTCAAAAAATATATAATACAAATTCATTTACTCCGGAGTTTAAGTCTGTTGAAATGCTAAGGATCTGATGTATGAAAAATTGCAAAAGAGAAGAGACGCTAAACAGAGAGAAATCTGGTATATGAACTTTTGTATTAATTGGGAAATGTGATTAACTTATAGAATGGCACTACAAGTGAGGCTTTATATAGCCTTTCCAAAGCTTGCACAGCACGCAGCTAGGGGGGAGATGCTACCACATAAAATTTAAAGAA
>JAMLFY010000764.1:0-24398 GCA_030441495.1 Dalbergia oliveri
TACTTAGTGAAATTACGAGCCATTTTTTTTAACATAATTGAAAACGTGAGCTGCGCTTAACGTGAATGATTTAGCAAAATTTAAGACACATAGGAATTTACAAACATCACATCATAATATATTGGAAGAACTTCATCATACACATCCATAATTACATATCATATAGAATTTGCCTGATGAAATAGAATAAGACTAAGTGTAGGATTTAAAAAACATAAATAATATATGGATGGAAGGACATCCATTAATGACACCTAGTAATAACACTCCAGGGTGACTAGATATTCTAAATATACGAGTGAAACTAGCAGGATCAAGTCTTAGGTACCCTGAGACCCTTAATGTGATTCACGAACGCTTCCTTCTGCTTTTGAAGAACGAGATGGAAAGAAAATAGAAGTTGTAAACTTATAAAAAATTTCTAGGAATACTCACCTCATGATGCATTGTGTCATCATCATTGTCCCTAGGAACCTCTGGGTTATTATGAAATAGTGAGCATGCTAAGATTGATTTATTAAGTTCGTAAAATATACTTTACCGAGGTTCGCCGTCTTTAATCATCCGCGTCTTATACGCATCATAAACTTAGCATGTCATGTTTATAATGAACTTTTCCTTTTATACATCGTATTCTTCATCATCATATCATAAATACTATGCATAAAAGAACATCATATTTCTCATCATCAAATCATAAATACTATGCATAGTAAGAACATCATATCATATCATATCAATCATGCTGTCATTTCCCATTATTATCACAAATGCTATGCACAGAAGAACATCATACCATATATAGCTATACACGAGACATGGTGCACATATTTCATTCCTTTAGTGTCCTAGGTGACTTAAAATCTTGTCATCATCATCATTATTTTCCTTGGCCACCCTTATCTCCACCCTTTTGGAGTAATCAGGTTATGAGCTCATACCTTACTAGTCGTCACTAGCATATACTTATCCCTTTTGATAAGTTCAAATCCCGACTCACCCTTTTGAGAGAACGGGCTAGGGGGCAAGAATCACCTTTTCACCACCTCTAGTCCTTATGGGTCTAAAGGATCATTCTCTCAAGATCACCTTTTCACCACCTATAGTCTGATGGGTCCAAAGGATCATTTCCTCATAGTTTAAGTCACCATTAAGTCTTAGCATGTTATATCATAATCATCAAGATGCATGAACATTCTCATTGTTTGCAATAGCAATTATAACATGCAAGCCATGAAATCATTCAATAATATCAAATTCTCAGTAGGCATTACATCATCATATAAACCTACATTCCAAAGCATCAAAAGATGTCATTTAAAATTTTCACAAAGGAGCCCAAATAACCGAACTCTAAAATTGGGTAACCTTAATTATCAAACTAATTACTTATGCATCTAAGGGATTTATTACCATCAATTATAAGCCTTAAGAACATTATTAGACTATATGGGTAGCATAGACGTAAGTTGTTCTTAAGGTTTACCTAGTGCTAGAAGTTACGTTTTTAACCTTTCTTGTTACCGGCTTTCCCTATGATGCTAAAATTAATTACTAAACCAATTATGAATCATTGTCCCTTATTTAAACATAATAATATCTGGTTCTTAAGGTCACTAAAGGCTCTGGACAGAATGCATAAATTTCATTCTTAAAGTTCTAGAAATCTTGCTTTTACGGTTTTCTAGGAAGCTAGTTTTATCTCAACATGCATAGAATCATTCCTTTAGCAATAAACCATAATTATCACAACTTCAAACATATTAAATCATCATCATTTATTGGTACTAATCTCATATCAGAAGCCGAATCATGAACCTCATATAATTGTATAAAATCACATTTTAAGTGAACATAAAATATTAGTTTCCCGTAGAATCCTGCAAAGCTTTAAAACTCTTTTAGAAACTAATTCTTTTTGAAAGAATCTTCATAATTAAAATTCTCACTTAAGATAAAAGGAGCAAGTCTTGAGCTTAAGAGATTTATGTGATATCTTAGAATCATAAACATGCTATGCAACCTCATTTTAATCTTGTCATTATAAGGTGATAACTTGGAATTATAAACATGATATGCAAATCATTTCTTTATCTTTAAGATTTAAGGTGATGACTTGAAAATTAAACATGATGCAAGAGCTTGAAATATAAACATGATGCAAGAAGTGAAATTAGTCCGTATAAAGGACTAGTGTGAAGGGAAGAAGAGAATCTTAAAAAATCTGTAGCGACGGCAACGCACCTAACCTGAAGGGAGAAGAGAATTATTATTACATCTTTTTAAGCTCCAATCTCAAGACTTCTTAAAGAATCAATTCTTTAACTCCAATAATCTTATTTCTTTGCTTGTGATACTTGGGCAAGTCTTTGAGCTCTAGGATCTTTAGGTGATGACATAAAAATAAACATGTCATGCGTTGATTCTTTTAGCCATTATAAAATAAAGTGAGAGCATAAAATAAATATGAGATGCAACTTCTTTATTATCTTTAGAGATTAAGTGACAACATGAAATATAAACATGAAATGCATTGGAAATTTAAACATGAGTATGCAAGTTTTATTCATTCTTGAAATTTAGTGATGACATAGAAAGTAAACATGATTATGCAAGGCATAAACTTAAACATGGATGCAAGTTCATTTTATTTCTTTACTAGAGCTCCTTCAAGACTTTATAGAAATATAAATTCAACCCATATATATCTTAGCAAGACAAAGTGAAAATACATCTTTCAAGTTCTAAACTCAAGATCATAAAATCATCATAAAAACATCATTCTTTAAAGTTTTGCATCAAGTGGAACTTTCAAGCTTTAGAGGCCTAACTTGTGATGGATTCACAACCCACCTTCAAGGTCCTCATCATCAAGCCATCATCTTAGTCCCACCTAGGCCATATGGCCGAATTGGTTAAAGAAAAGGAAGAAGAAAACCAAATGGAAAAACTAGAGAAAATCCATGAAATCATCATTTTGAACCAAGAACAACACTTAGCAAAACATAGAAATAAACTTAAAAACAACTCCCTACCTAATCTGATTTGAAGGAAAGGAAGAGAACTTGGTTTCTTGGAGTGAAATGAAAGAAAATATTCTTGAAAACTTGAAGAAAGAATTTCAGCCAAAGGAAGAAAAGAAAGAAAGCTTTTGGTGCTTGGAAAAACTAGAAGTTGTGAAAGTTTTGAGCAAGTCTCTAAGACTTCTAAGCATGCCTATTTATAGAAGAATTCAAGCTCATAAATGGACAAGAGGAGGAGGAAAATCTGATTAAATTTGAGGAGGAAACAAGGAAGGAAAAATCATCTTGTTTGGTGGCTTAAAACATGGAATCATGTTTCAAATTCCTTGTTTTAGGGATTTTTGGCATTTGTTTTAGTGCATTATTTAATCTAATGATTATGGCTGAATAATTTCGTGCATTACAGCCTCATGGAAGAGGGTTTTGTGTGTTCCATGTATTATTTAGGTGTAGGCAAGGTATTCATGCAATTTAGAGAATTTACGTTAAGGGCTTAGGTGAATTAGTAAGCAATTTGAGTGTTTAAAGCAATTTTAGGTTCTAATCAATTTAAATAAATAATTTTGACTCTAGATTAATAATTAGAATTTAATAAGCTTTAATTTGAGCCTAATATTGCTTAGGTTTGTATACGAATCAAAAATCTCAAAATTTGAAACATTGCATCAAAGAGAGGGGGCAAAACTCTACATTTCATGAAAAATTACCCAGACTATCCAGCTTAACCAATGGTTACATGGTTAAAAACACCTTTTACACACATTTTAGTGAGGTTTTGCTTAGCGGGGATGGCAAATTGGAGTTAGAGGCGTAAGGGCGTTTTGGTCATTTCCCGCGCGTGGAGTCTTAAAATTAGGATTCTTTCCTCTATTAACACACATAACACAATCCATTAACATTAAACATCCCCTTAAGGATTGGGTGGCCCCACCACCTCATTTTCTGAGTAATAACCTCAGGCATTTTGGTCATTTTACACGTAGAAATTTTGTGTAATACTTGCACGAATTTGCTCCAACTTCTCTTCTAACATTATATTCCTTTATTAAGGATTGTTTGGTCTCAAATTTTATATAATATTTACCTATGGAATTCTGGGATTTCTAATGACAGTAAAAATTACAGTAAAATTGGGCTTACATTACTCCCCTCCTTAAAAAGAATTTCGCCCTCGTTCTGCGTAATCTTAGAACACCTCTGATACCTGCTTGCATATCTAATTCACTTCCCATGTAACTTTTCCCTTCACCTTATCCATGCTACTTTGACCACTAGGGTATGGCCTTGTCCCTTAACTCTTGTGACTTCTGTAAACAATCGGGGTGGTAATTTTAACGTTATGTCATCTCTTAATTGTACATGTTCCTGCTTTATACATGACTAGGTCAGGAACTACAGTCCCAAATGGAGACATGGAAAACATCAGGAAGCAAGTTTAAATAGACTCCTGGGGTGGGCTATACGTACAGGCTATAGACCTATTTTGCTAAGGATTTCAACCGGACCAGAATTCTGGGGTCTATTTCTCTTTACTTCTATTGCTCTTGGTATGCTTGTGGTGGGGGTGATCGTAGCGACAGGTCCCCTTCTTGAAAATCTAGCTTTGGCTTTCCTTGGCCGTCGCTAGTTTCTGCGACTTCTACTATGTAACCTTATCCTGATCTTCTTGATTTGTTCCATCGTTTCCCTCACATATTCCGTCCAGTAGACTTTGCTCTTCAAGCTCATACCAACAGAGGCTATTGACATTTCCGTCCACAGACTTTAATCTTGCCATATCAGCACTTGCATTAGAACGCCTTGTTATATGCAAATTCAATCAAGCTGAGGTACTTAATCCAACTTCTCTTTGAATCTAAAACACATGCCCTTAACATGTCCTCCAAAGTTTGGATAGTTCTTTCAGGATTTACCGCCTCCATTTGGGGGTGATAGTGGGCTCAACATAGCCTTTGAACCAAACGCCTTTTGAAAGCTCCCCAAAACTTGTAAATCGTCTACCTCAATCCAAAATTATCGTCGACGGACTCCATGTAATCTCATATCTCCTGATATAGACCGCTCAACCTATCCAAGGAAAAGTCACCTTAATAGGTAAAAAAGTGGGTGACTCAAGTCAACCAATCCACTATTACCCAAATGGCGTCATGATCGCTTGGGTCCTTGTAGTCCATTACAAAATCCATGGAGATACTATTCCACTTCCACTCCTGGGATTAGTGGGTTGCAACATTCCAGGAGGGTCTTTGGTGCTCAATCTTCACCTTTTGACACACCAAGCACATATTCACCCATGTGCACACATCCTTCTTCAATCCAGGCCACCAGAACATCTTCTTCAAATCGTGATACATCTTGGTGGCACCAGGATGAATGGTGAAATGACTCTTATGGGCTTCTTCCAAAATATCCTTTCCTAAGTCACCATGAGTCTTACACAAATACGACCTTCACCTCCACAAACTATCATTCCCTTGGTAAAACCCTTCAACTTATTAGCTCACGCCTCTAAGGTTTCTTGAAATTCCGTATCTTCCCTTGGGCTTGAGCAATTCTTTCCTTGAATTCAATCGTAACACTCAGGATGGCAAGCTCTTATGCCCTTAGCGGTCAAGGTCATCCCCAGGTTTAGGTCTCTAAACTCGCTCAATTAACTCAATTCCTTTACCATCAAATGGGATACTTGTAGCAATTTCCCACTAGGTATCGGTGATACCTTAGCTTTGCCTGGACTATAGTTTAACCGAAATCATAATCTTTTAAGAACTCCATCCACCTTTTTTGCCTCATGTTTGGCTTTTTCATCAAAGATATATTTCAAACTCTTGTGATCTAGATTAACACCTCAAACTTAACGAATATAAATGTGTCTCCAAATCTTTAGAGCAAACACGACGGCGGCTAATTCAAGGTCATGGGTGTAACATCCAAGATATATATATACACATAAAAAATAAATAAATAAATAAAATTTAAATTAAGCTTTATTAGTTGGAATTTTCAAAATCCAATAAGTAGAAATAATTAGAGTGATTCAATGATTTTTATTAAAAAAAAAAATATTAATAGTGTTTTGCTGCTCTGCCCGTAAAGTCTAAACCTGAAATTAGGGACCGAGTGCCAAAATTTTGAAAATATGGGGATGAGGTTAGAAATACTTAAGAAATGAAAATTTCATACTTAGAATTAATTTTTTGTAATATTCCGGTACCCATCTGTATGGCATTTAAATTGTTGTCAAAATTTCCGTGTGCGATTTTTAACACTTTAAAAGCAAATTTAACCTTTACAAAATGATTAACAATATATTTTTTTTTCATTATATGATGGCTAAGATTCAATTTTGAATTCAAAATTGAATCATACAGTGATCCCTTTTATCTTTAAAGATTAGAAACTATCCTAATCTATTACTCAACATTGGATCTACATCATCACCAATTATAAGATAAACTTGAATTCAAGCTTCTCCAATAAGCTAAAGCTTCTGCCATTTCAGGAGGAAAAGGCAGCAGCTGGTCCTCCATAGCCAAGAGCTTGAGTTGCTATCAAAATCCAAAAATCCTAG
Organism: Dalbergia oliveri; assembly: GCA_030441495.1. NCBI lineage: Eukaryota > Viridiplantae > Streptophyta > Magnoliopsida > Fabales > Fabaceae > Dalbergia > Dalbergia oliveri. The sequence continues at coordinate 6,592 of JAMLFY010000764.1, forward strand.
CTAGAACCATTAAAAATGCTAATCTTTCCTTCACCACAAAATTGATCTACACTTCAATCTCTACCTATCTAAACGTTAGAAATTCAAAACCTCATCATATTCACCTCATCCATCACTGATCATAGGAGGGTTTGAAGGTCTTTTGGGAGTCTCTGGAGTGAAGGACTCTCATCTTGGAGCAAGCTAGAGACAAAGAGAGACTAGCCTTTAAGTAGCTGCTTCCAACCTGCTTTTTCTTGCTAAATTTTCACTGATTGTTCTGCTGGTTTATTCCGAAATTTTCATTTTATTTGGTTGATAATATATTGTTATTGATGTATGAATTTTGGTGGTGGGTTTGGATGGTGTTAAGGGGTTTTCACTAAAGGAAATCTGGATGCAGGCTTCGGAGTTCAGGCTGCCCGCAAAGAGAAATTATGCACCAATTTTTTGTATATATTTTGTGGGTGTTTTCATAAGCTATAAAAATTATATGTTGAAGTAGAACACCTTAAAATAACTACATGAATTTTATTGGTGTTAACTTTGAAGTTTACTACTTCAAAAAAATCAAGAACCGAATTGTGACTTGGGTCGTCGAAGTTGTTGAAACTTAAGCAATAAAGTTGCCCGATTTTATTATCATAGCAAATGATTGAATGAATCCTTGAAATTTTTACCTGAAGTTAATAACATATTGAGGTATCAAGGTGAATTTTATTGTGCATAATTAATCATTTTCTTAGGGTTAAAATTCTAAGAATCCGGTTGGCCCTGTGAATTGCATGTCCCTTACCATGGAAATTTGTACAATTTACTAAGCTTTAGTACCTTATTTGTCCTGAAATTTTTACAGGTTATTCTAGACATGTGGGAGTGTCAGTGAGAATTTTGTACATATGAATTGGCCATTTGATGTAGAAATAAAATGCTACTGTCAGCATAGGGAATCAGCCCAAGTGCTGTAATGGTAGAATTTATGCAAATGATGATGAAATGACACTTAGTCCAGGTATAAATTATATTCATGCATGATACTTACTTTAGGCGAGTCACTATAAAGACAGATGAGAACTAATGTGATTGAATGCCTATGAGTGATGTATGCCATGCCTTGTAAAAAGAGAAAGATTGCGTATACCTGGAACACGACAAAGTAGAATCATAACTTCTTAATTGGGTATGTTTTACATACTCTGTAAAGAGAAACAAGGTTATATGAGTCAAAGTTAAGGCAAAAATAAGGACTTCCCTAAGACGGATTAGTTCTGTAGAATTTAATTTGGTGAGGAATAGAACTGTGTGTGATTTGGAGGTCAACAAAAAATGAATTCCAAAATGATCACTAATAGGAATGAGCTCATGTCCTAGCTGATTGTCCTTTATAAAATTATCCACTTGGAGATGTTGTCATGCTAAATCAAGCCTTCCCTATATGAAAGAAAAGAGTGTGACAGGATTAAATTTAGTTAGTTATTTATAAGATCATATGTACAATTATTATTGCTAATCTATCAGGATTTTGCATGGGACCTACATAATATTACTTACATGATGACCTCATTAATTAGGCCTGTTTTATGCTAACTGATTTCCTACTGAGAATTTTATAATATTCTCATCCCTATGTGCATGGATGTTGTATTGTGCTTGATTTTCACAGATGTTGAACCGTGATCTTCTTTCTTATTCGCCGAGGTGGAGGTGGCATTATGACTCAGAGTCGTATCGTTGGATGTAGTAGCATATTCCAATTCCGAGCATATATCTTCTTCACTCGTTCTTTCAGTAACTCCATTTTCACTGAAGAGTTCACCCAGTTTTTCCTTTTGATGGTGTGCCCTTCATGTGGACACCCACTGTGTTCATACCTCCGCTCACCACCTATGCCCCTCCTGGAGATGGACCTTCTTCATCCTCCTCTCTTTTGTTTACCTATTTGAGTGGGTCCCATGCCCTCCGTGGAGGTGAGGCCATCATCCCTTGATAGCCACGTTTTTGCCTAGGAGGATGCTAGACCTATAGGGGCTTTTGACTTGTATGTAGTTGCATTGTAGTGATGGGACCGTGCGCTTGGACAGACTAATTCTCATTTGAAGTTATAAGATCCATTTATGTGGATACGATTTTTGCTTGGATCTTAAAATGAGTAGGCTAGGCTTTATGTTATTGATAGGTCTTTTGGATAAAAGTCCCTATGTAGCATCGTAGGTGCTCTAACTTATCTACTGGGTGTGCATATGTAAAGATAGTTGTGTAGAACAAAATATATGTATATAGTGAAGCTTTTGGTGGTTGCTTTACCTTATGTTTTTATTTTTATTGTATGTTAATTATTTATATATCTCAATTAGCCTATCGCATAATAGGGAGTAATACTTTCTAATTACGATGCCACTGTCTCCAGTAGTAGCAGAGTAGTTAGGAGGGTGTTACAATGGGTAGGTAATTTGCCTCGTGTGGCTTGAGTTACCTCGACGCATAGGCCACCACTTGCTTATCTTGCACCAGGACACAACCCAAACCCTTCCTCCAAGCATTTAGAGGATACTTCCAAAGGCACATCGGGGTCGGTATACTGAAAACAGGGGTTGAGGTTAGCTTGTGTTTTAGCTCTTGAAAGCTCTTTTCACACTCCTGGGTCCATGAAAGGGGTGTTCTTCCTAGTCAACTTGGTTAGAGGTAGGAAATCTGGAAAATCCCTTCTAAACGGAGGTAATAATCCTAAACCCAAAAAGCTCCTTACTTCAGTTCCGTGGTTGGTTTCCCGTCTTACGTTAATCCTTTGACCTTACCAGGATCTAAGAATCCTCTCTTAGACACTATATGCCCTAAAAATTTCACCTCATCCAACCAAGAATTTACACTTAGAAAGCTTGGCATATAGTTTTTTTTCCTTCAGGATTTTCCAGGACTATGGTTAGGTGGCATTCATGCTCCTCGTGGGTCTTAGAGTGGATGAAAATATCATCTATGACAACCACAAACTCAATCTAAATAGGGTCTAAAGATCCTATTCATGTAATCCATAAAATCTGCTGGAGCATTGGTTAATCCAAAGGACATTATTGCAAACTCTTAAATGGCCTTATCGAGAACGAAAGGCCGTTTTCATATATCTTCATCTCTTACTCTAATCTGGTGGTAGCCTTACCTCAAATCAATCTTAGAAAACACTGTTGCACCTTTAAGCGGTCCATTAAGTCATCTATCCTAGGCAAAGGGTATTTGTTCTTCACGTCACTTTATTCAATTGCCTATAGTCAACACACGTCATACTCCCATCCTTTCTTCACACAGGGGCTCCCCAAGGTGACGCACTAGGCATGACAAACTTTTTCTCCAATAAATCCTTTAATTGAGCTTTCAACTCTGTCAATTCTAATGGACATCCTGTATGGGGCTATGGATATGGGACCTGACGGAAGCAATTCTATGGAAAACTCTATCTCTCTCTTGGGAAACTCTGTATCTCATTTGGAAATACTTCGGGATAATTCCTTACTATTGGTATCTCATTGATACTTTGCTTAAAATACATCACTAGCGGCTAGGAAAATATAACCTTAATTCTCACCCTTACCAGTATTATTTTCCAGATGTTATGCCTAGAGACTTATGGGTTTCTTCTATTCAATGGGAGGAAAGAAAGGTGATGGTTTTCTCATAGAACTTGTACAATACACGTTGGCCTCAAGCCAATCCATGCCAAGAATCACATCTAAACCTTGCATGGGTAAGCAAATGAGATCTAAAACAAAGGATCTATTCTTTATAACAAAATTGCAATCTAACAACATCTACAAGTCCTAACGGGTTTTCCGTCTGGGGGTAGAAACAATAAGGTCAAAAGGAAGTCTAGTTCACATGCAAATTAAGGCTTTTAACACATGAGTAGGAAATAAAAAATGGAAGCGCAGAATCATATAGTACAATTAGTTTTTTCCATACATGTTACACTTACCTTCCATGAGATTCCGCTACTTCTGGTTTCTTTAGGATTACGTGAAAAACCCTTCCTTGATATTGCGGCTTATTGGGGTTGCCTGTTCCTCTGATGCATCCTCCCAGAGTAGCGGCCCAGCTTTCACACTCTAGAACATACATTTGTTAGCTTTACAGTGCATGCTCCCATGATTCTTGCCGCACTTGGAGATTCCATGGATAGTAAAGGGTCGCTGAGGTGCGCCGGATCCTCTGTTGTCGTCATTCCTTGTTGTTGTGATTGTTGTTAGGGTTGTTGTTGTGCGGTTGCTATTATAACGTTGCTATTATAGCGGTTGCTATTATAGCGGTTGTTGTTGTTGTTCAGCTTTCCTTGTTGAAAGTTGCTTTGTGGACCTTGGGTTGAATTCCTGAGGTGGCAATGGGGTTCCGCTCCCGCCTCTGACTGGTTGGAACCTTGAGGTGTTAGCTTCCTAGTGATATACTTGATTTCACTTTGAGGTGCTCAACTTTCTCTGCCCTTCTTCAATGATGTGGCATTTGTTAACTAGGGTAGAGAAATCCCCAATCTCCAATGTGGACCTCCACATTAAGTCCTTTAACCTAACTCGTATTTAATGCATTCTACTACTCGTCTGGGTTACCCCTAGACATCCTGAGAACTTAATGAGTTCCTCAAATCTTGCAATGTACTAGGCTACATTAATGTTTCCTTGGACAAGTTGCATAAATCTCACGTCCTTGGCATTTTTGACTGACTCTGGAAATACTTCTCATAAAAATGGACCTTAAATAGTTCCCAATCAATGTCCATGTCGGTCGCCTCAGGAGCCTTTGGGCACCTGTCCACCAAAAGCCGGCATCACCTTCAAGCATATGGGTAAGCGAAAGTGACCTCCGTCCTTGAGCATGGGACTACAGCAAAGACCTTCTCAATATTCGAATCCATTCATCTACAATATTTGGATTGAGGGTCCCCTTGAAAACTTGCGGGTTTCGCTTGCCACGAAACTCCCCAAAACGAGCATGTTCGAATCTCATGGCCTTGATTCGCATTAGCCTGGCGATCTTGATCCATTCGATCATCATTATTCTCATTGTCCTTGCTACATCGCGGAGTGCTTCTCGGTTATATTGTTCTGGTTATTCTTATGCCACGTTCCCAGTCCGTTGACGTGCCATTGGTCCCTATACACACAAAACAGCAACACTTGAGTGATCATGCTCAACATTCCATGCAAAGTGAGCAAGTTACCATGGACGTGCACATAGCACCATGTATCTCTAATCCTCAAGTCATCCTAATGATAAACATATAACACATGACATTTGAACGTAGTATGCTTTAGAAAGCATAGCCAGTCCAATCCTCAGGCTCGTAGAATACTAAACATCTTAGCACCAAAATGTAATACTCTATAATTAACCCAATACACCTAGGAGTTCTAATTAATTACTAGAATTTACTCTTTGCTTCAGTCCCTCCTTAATCATGCTTTGAAAATACTTAGTGAAATTACGAGCCATTTTTTTTTAAACATAATTGAAAATGTGAGCCGTTTCAACGTGAAATGATTGAGCAAAATTTAAAAGACACATAAAATTTACTCCACAAACATTATATTATACAGATTCCATCATACAGGATTCATAAATTATATATCATATATATATTTTGCCTACCAAGATAATAAGACTAAGTGTAGGCAATCTAGCAAAACATAAATAATATACTATGGAAGGATATCCATTAATGGCACCTAAGTAATAACACTCCTAGCAGAAGCAAACAGATATTCTAAATATATGAGTGAAACTAGCAGGATCAAGTTCAATTAACCCTAGAGCTTTTAATGTATTCACGAACGCTTCCCTTCGTTTCTGAAGACAGATGGAAAGAAAAATAGAGGGAGTGAAGAAACTATAAAGAATCTTATAAGGGCATAACCCTCATGATGCATTGTGTCATTATCATTCGCCCCAGGAACCTCTGGGTTATTATGAAATAGTGAGCATGCTAGATCTATTTATTAAGTTAAAATATACTTTGAGCTTTAGAGATTTAATCATGCATCATAATGCATTAAAAACTAAGCATGTCATGTTTTAATCTTATCTTTATAAGGTGATAGCTTGGAATTATAAACATGATATGCAATTCCATTTCTTTATCTTTAAGATTTAAGGTGATAACTTGAAAATTAAACATGATGCAAGAACTTGTAATATAAACATGATGCAAGAAACTGGCGCGTAATCCGCATAGGAATGAGGGAGAAGAAGAACCTTAAGCAACCGGAGCGGAGTTCGCATAGGACGGTGAGGGAGATGAGAATTACATTTTTTTTTAAGCTCCAATTCTCAAGACTTCTTAAAGAATAAATTCTTTAACTCCAATTATCTCATTTCTTTTTATGATTCATAAGCAAGTCTTTGAGCTCTAGGATTTTTAGGTGATGACATAAAATAAACATGTCATGCATTGACTCTTTTAGCCATTATAAAATAAAGTGAGAGCATAAAATAAACATGAGATGCAACTTCTTTATTATCTTTAGAGATTAAGTGACAACTTGAAATTTAAACATGAAATGCAAGCTTGGAAATTTAAACATGAATATGCAAGTTCATTTATTCATTCTTGAGAATTTAGTGATGACATAGAAAGTAAACATGGTTATGCAAGGCATAAACTTAAACATGGATGCAAGTTCATTTTATTTCTTTACTAGAGCTCCTCCAAGACTTTAGAGAAATATAAATTCAACCCAATATATCTTAGCAAGACAAAGTGAAAAATACATCTTTCAAGTTCTAAACTCAAGATCATAAAAACATCATAAAAATATTATTCTTTAAAGTTTTGCATCAAGTGGAACTTTCAAGCTTTAGAGGCCTAACTTGTGATGGATTCACAACCCACCCTCAAGGTCCTCATCATCAAGCCATCATCTTAGTCCCACCTAGGCCATATGGCTGAATTGTTCAAAGAAAGGAAGAAGAAAACCAAATGGAAAAACTAGAGAAAATCCATGAAATCATCATTTTGAACCAAGAACAACACTTAGCAAAGCATAGAAATAAACTTAAAAACAACTCCCTACCTAATCTGATTTGAAGGAAAGGAGAGAACTTGGTTTCCTTGAGTGAAATGAAAGAAATATTCTTGAAAACTTGAAGAAAGAATTCAGCCAAGAGGAGGAGGAAATGAGAGCTTTTGGTGCTCCTAAAACTAGAATTTGTGTAAGTTATGAACTAAGCATCTAAACTATCTTCAAGCATGCCTATTTATAGAGATTTTGCAGCTCATAAATGGACAAAGGAAGGAAAGAAATCTGACCAAAAATTAGAGAAAAAAAATAAAGAAAAATCATTTTGTTTGGTGGCTTAAAACATGGAATCATGTTTCCATGTTTTCATGATTCTTTGTTTTCATTCTTTGGATTTTTGTGTAATAATTTTCTGACTTATTACTCAATAATTTCGTGCATTACAGCCTTGTGGAAGAGGATTTTGTGTGTTCCATGTATTTTTTAGGTGTAGGCAAGGTATTCATGCAATTTAGAGAATTTACGGTTAAGGGTTTAGTGAATTACTAAGCAATTTGGGTGTTTTAAGCAATTTTAGGTTCTAATCAATCTAAATAAATAATTTTGACTCTAGATTAGTAATTAGAATTTAATAAGCTTTAATTTGAGCCTAATATTGCTTAGGTTTCGTTAGACAAATCAAAATCTCAAAATTTGCAAAACTTGCACAAAAACAGGGCAAAATGGTCATTTCTTAAAAATTCCCGGCCATTTGAACTTAACCAATGGTTAATCATAGCTTAAAAACACCTTTTAAACATTTTAGTGAGGTTTGGGTTAGTCGGCACGCAAATCGGAATTCAAACAACGCAGGGCGTTTTGGTCATTTTGCGCGTCAAACTCAAAATTGAGATTCTTCTCCTCTATTAACACACATAACACAAACAATCCCTTATTAACATCAAAACATCCCCTTGAGGGTGGGCCCACGACCTCATTTTGAAAATAACCTCAGGGCATTTTGGTCATTTTACACGTACAGAAAATTGGGGTTTGCAATATTTGCACGAATTGCTCCTAACTTTTCTTCTAACGTTATATTCCTTTATTAAGGATTGTTTGGTCTCAAATTTTATATAATATTTACCTACCGTAATTCGGTAATTCCTAATGACAGTAAAATTACAATAAAAATTGGGCGTTACATTACTCCCCTCCTTAAAAGAATTTCGCCTTTAAATCGTTACTGAGAATAGCTCGAGGTATTGTGCTTGCATGTCTAATTCCAGCTTCCATGTAAATTCTTCGCTTCCACCTCGTCCCATGCTACTTTGACTGGGGCCAGCCTTGTTCTTAATTGCTTAACTTCTCGGTCAACGATTCCGTGGGTGGTAAGTTAAACGTTAGGTCATCTCTTAATTGTACATGTTCTGGCTCTAGTACATGACTTGGGTCAGAATGATATTTCCTTATGGAGACATGGAAAACATCATGAAGGTTGGAGAGACTCGGGGGTAGGGCTATACGGAGGCTCCAGATCCTATTTTGCTAAGGATTTCAACGGACCAAGAAATCTGGGGCTCAATTTCTTTACTTTCATTGCTCTGGCCTATGCCTGGTGGGGGTGACTTAGGAACACATGGTCCCCTTCTCTGAAAATCTAGCGGTTTTCGCCGCTTGTCCGCATAGTTTTTCTGCGACTTCAGGGTGAGAATCTTATCCCTAATCTTCTTGATTTGTTCCGTCGTTTCCCTCACAATATCCGTCCAAGTAGACTTTGCTCTCCGGGCTCATACCAACATAGAGGTGATTGACACTTCCGTCCATAGAGGGCCTCGTATGGTGCCATACCGATACTTGCATGATAACTGTTGTTATATGCAAATTCAATAATGGTAGGTACTTATCCCAACTCCCTTTGATCTAAAACACATGCCCTCAACATGTCTTCCAAAGTTTGGATAGTTCTTTCAGATTGACCGTCCGTTTGGGGTGATAGCCGTCTAGACACAACTTTGAACCAAACGCCTTTGAAAGCTCCCCAAAATCGTGACGAAATCGTGGATCCCGACCGAGATTATCGTCGACGGACTCCATGTAATCTTACTATCTCCTGAATATATATGTGCTAACCTATCCAAGGAATAAGTCACCTTAATAGGTAAAAAGTGGGCTGATTTAGTCAACCGATCCACTATTACCCAAATGGCGTCATGATTCGCTTGGGTCCTCGTAGTCCAGTTACAAAATCCATGGAGATACTATCCCACTTCCACTCGGGGATTGATAGGGGTTGCAACATTCCAGGGTCTTTGGTGCTCAATCTTCACCTTTTGACATACCAAGCATTTATTCACCCATGTGCACACATCCTTTTTCAATCCAGGCCACCAGAACATCTTCCTCAAATCTTGATACATCTTGGTGGCACCAGGATGAGGGTGAAATGACTCTTATGGGCTTCCTCCAAAATATCCTTTCGGAGGTCACCACTAGCAGGTACACATATACGACCTTCAAACCTCCATAAACTATCATTCCCTTGGGTAAAACCTTTCAACTTATCAGCTCTTACCGCCTCAAGGTCTCTTGAAATTCTATATTTTCCTTTGGGCTTGAGCAATTCTTTCCTTAATTCACTCGTCACACTAAGGTGACAAGCTCTTATGCCCTTAGTGGTCAAGGTCATTCCTAGGTTGAGGTCTCTAAATTGCTCAATTAACTCAATCTCTTTCACCATCAAACGGGACACTTGTAAGGATTTCCTACTTAGGGCATCAGCTACAACATTAGCTTTACCTGGATGATAGTTTAACCCGAAATCATAATCTTTTAAAAACTCCATCCACCTTCTTTGCCTCATGTTTAGCTCTTTTTGATCAAAGAGATATTTCAAACTCTTGTGATCAGAAAACACCTCAAACCTCACTTCGTATAAATGGTGTCTCCAAATCTTTAGAGCAAACACGACGTGGCTAACTCAAGGTCATGGGTGGGGTAATTTGCCTCATGTGGCTTGAGTTGCCTCGATGCATAGGCCACCACTTGCCTATCCTATCAGGACACAACCCAAACCCTTCCTCGAAGCATCACAGGACACTTCGAAAGGCACATGGGGTCGGGTAACACTAAAGAGGGGTTGAGGTTAGCTTGTGTTTCAGCTCTTGAAAGCTCTTTTCACACTCCGGGTCCATGAAAAGAGGTGTTTTTCCTAGTTAGCTTAGTCAAGGAAGGGAAATCTGGAAAATCCCTTGATAAACCGACGTAATAACCAGCTAAACCTAAGAAGCTCCTTACTTCAGTTACCGTGGTTGGTCTTTCCAGTTTACAACCGTTTCCACCTTACTAGGATCTACAGCAATTCCTTTCTTAGATACTACATGCCCTAAAAATTTCACCTCATCCAACCAGAATTCACACTTAGAAAGCTTGGCATATAGTTTCTTTTCCTTCAGGATTTCTAGTACTATGGTTAGGTGGCGTTCATGCTCCTTGGGTCTTAGAGTAGATGAGAATGTCATCTATAAAGACAACCACAAACTGATCTAAATAGGGTCTAAAGATCCTATTCATGTAATCCATAAAAATTGCCGAGCATTGGTTAATCCAAAGGACATTACTGCAAACTCAAAATGGCCGTATTCGGGTGCGAAAGGCCGTTTTTGTATATCTTCATCTCTCACCCTAATCTGGTGGTAACCTGACCTCAAATCAATCTTAGAAAACACTTGCGCCTTTAGCTTGTCCTATCAAGTCATCTATCCTAGGCAAAGGGTATTTGTTCTTCACTGTCACTTTATTCAATTGCCTATAGTCAACACACATCCTCATACTCCCATCCTTTTTCTTCACAAACAACACAGGGGCTCCCCAAGGTGACGCACTAGGCCTAACAAACTTTTTCTCCAATAAATCTTCCAATTGAGCTTTTAACTCGTCAACTCTAATGGGGACATCCTATATGGGGCTATGGATATGGGACCTGCACCTGGAAGCAATTCTATGGAAAACTCTATCTCTCTCTTGGGGGAAACTCTGGTATCTCATTCTGGAAATACTTCGGGATAATCCTTACTATTGGTATCTCATCGATACTTTGCTCAAAGTCTACATCACTAGCGGCTAGGAAAATATAACCTTTATTCTCACCCTTACCACATTTCCAGAGATGTTATGTATAGACTTATGGGTTTCTTAGGTTCAATGGGAACGGAAGAAAAGTGATGGTTTTCTCATAGCAGGTTAACAGGACACGGTTGGCTTCAAGCCAATCCATGCCAAGAATCACATCTAAACCTTGCATGGGTAAGCAAATGAGATCTAAAACAAATGATCTATTCTCAATAACAAAATGGCAATCTAAACAACATTTACAAGTCCTAACGGGTTTTCCAGGGTAGAAACAATAAGGTCAAAAGGAAGCTCAGTTATATGCAAGTTAAGGGTTTTAACACACGAGTGGGAGATAAAAGAATGGGAAGCGCAGAATCATACAGTACAATTAAGTTTCTACCATACATATTACACTTACCTTCCACGAGATTTCGTGACTTTGTCGTTTCTTCACATTAACGGTGAATACCCTTCCTTGGTATTCTGGCTTGGGATTGGGGTTGGCGGGTTCCTTCTGCATTCTGAGTAATGACCTGGTTTTCCACAGGTAGCACACATTTGTTCGGCTCGACATGGCATGCTCCCATGATTCTTGCCGCACTTGGGACATTCCATGGATGGCACGGGTCGTGGAGGTGCCGCTACCCCTTTGTGGTGCTTTCCCTTGTTGTTGTTATTGTTGTTGTTGTGATTGTTGTTGGGGTTGTTGTTGTAGCGGTTGGTGTAGCGTTGTTGTTGTTGTTCGGCCTTCCTTGTTGAAAGTTCCTTTGTGGACCTTGGGTCTCTGATTGAGGTGGGAATGGAGGTCGATTTTGCCTCTTGAACTGTTGACCTTGAGGTGTCAGCTTTTGATGATATCTCAGACTTTGAAGTACCCAACTTTCTTGCCCTTCTTCAATGATGCGGCATTTGTTGACTAAGGTAGAGAAATCCCTAATTTCCAAGTGCGCAACTGCCACATTAAGTTCTCCTTTAACCCTGACTCGTATTTAATGCATTTCCAATACTCATCAGGGTTACCTTGGTACATCCTTGAGAACTTAATGAGTTCCTCAAATCTGCAGGATATGAGCCACATCATATTCCCTGGACAAGTTGCATGAATTCAATGTCCTTAGCATTTTAACCGACTCGGAAAGTACTTCTCGTAAAAATGGACCTTGAATAATTCCCAATCAATGTCCACTTCGCTGCCTCCAGGAGTCTTCGAACACCGTCCACCAAAGGGCATCACCCTCAAGCATGTGGGTGGCAAAAGTGACCTTCTGCTCCTCGGAACATGGAACTACAGCAAAGACCTTCTCAATATTCCGAATCCATTCATCTGCTACATTAGGATTAGGGTCCCCTTGAAAACAGGTGGATTCGCCTTATCAAATTCCCCGAACGAGCATGTTCGGGAATTTCATGTCCTTGATTTATATTAGCTTGACGATTCTGATCCATCCGTTCCATCATCATTCTCATGGTCCTTGCTACGTCGCGAAGTGCTTCAGCGGTCTCATTATCTTGGTTATTCTGCCGCGCTCCAGTCCGTTGTCGTCGTGCCATTGGTCCCTATACACACAAAACGGCAACACTGAGGTGATCAGGCCCAATATTCCATGCAAAGTGAGCAAGTTACCATGGCACTTTCAACATAGTAGTCATGTATTTCTAATCCTCAAGCTCATCCTAATGATAAACATCTACACATGACATTACTAACGTATTATGCTTTAGAAGCATAGTCGTCCAATCCTCAGGCTCTAGAAGGAAACTCCTGATACCAAAATGTAACACCCTAATAATTAACCCAATACACCTAGGCAGTATTTGATTAATTACTAGACTTTACTCTTTGCTTCAGTTCCTTAATCATGCTTTGAAAATACTTAGTGAAATTACGAGCCATTTTTTTTTTTAAACATAATTGAAAACGTGAGCCCGCTGAACGTGAATGATTTAGCAAAATTTAAAAGACACATAGGAATTTACAAACATCACATCATAATATATTGGCTCCATCATACATCCATAATTACATATCATATAGATATTTTGCCTACCAAAGAATAAGACTAAGTGTAGGCAATCTAATAAAACATAAATAATATATGGATGGAAGGACATCCATTAATGGCACCTAGTAATAACACTCCAGGGATAGGGATAGATATCTGAAATATACGAGTGAAACTAGCAGGATTCAAGTTCAGTACCCGTGAAGCCTCAATGTGATTCACGAACGCTTCCTTCTATTTCTGAAGACGAGATGGAAAGAAAAATAGAGGGAGTGAGAAACTTATAAAGAATCTCAGTAGGGTACTCACCTCATGATGCATTGTGTCATCATCATCGTCCCCAGGAACCTTGGTTATTATGAAATAGTGAGCATGCTAAGATTGATTTATTAAGTTCGAAAATATACTTTACCGAGGTTTGTCGTTTTAATCATGCGTCTTATAATGCATCATAAACTTAGCATGTCATGTTTATAATGAACTTTTCCTTTCATATATAATAACATAGTTATGCATAAAATCACATCATATTCCTCATCATCATTTCATAATACTATGCATAGCAGAATATCATATTTCTCATCATCATCTCATAAATACTATGCATAGCAGAACATCATATTCACATAATGCATTTACTTAGTTTCTTAGGTGACTTAAAGTTACTTTCATCATCATTTTCCTGGGCCACCCTATACTCCACCCTTTTGGGAGTAATCTAGGTTATGAGCTCATACCTTGCTAGTCGTCACCAGCATATACTTATCCCTTTTGATAAGTAAAAATTCCGTCTCTACCCTTTTGAGAGAACATACTAGGGGCAAGAATCACCTTTTCACCGCCTATAGTTTGACGGGTCCAAAGGATCATTTTCTCATATATTTTGAGTCACCTTTAAGTCTTTGCATGTTATATCATAATACAATTCTTCATTCATAATCATCATAACATTTTCTCATTTATAGTCTTATGCCGAAATAATATATACCAACTGGAATCATGCATCTGGAGATTCCCAGGAAAGAGAGGTGGGTCACAATGGACACGCTTAAATACCAAATCTTTCCTTAGCCAGAATCTTTCCAAATTGCACTCTTAGATAAATACACTTTCTTCCAGGAACAGAATATGTCTTTATTTCATGCATAAGTTTTCATTGTTTGCAACAACAACTATAACATACAAACCAGGGAAGCAATCAATGACACCAAATTCTTAATAAGCATCAAATCACATTTTAAGTACACATAAATTACTAGCTTCCCATAAAATTCTTACAAAGTTTTAAACTCTTTTAAAACTAATTCCTTTTGTTAAACTTGAAAGAAGTCATAGGACTTTAGGCCTAAATTAACCATGGGACCGATTTATAACTTGAAAGAATGTTCATAATTAAATCTTTCACTTAAGATAAAAGGAGCAAGTCTTGAGCTTTAGAGATTTAGGTGACATCTTTGAATTATTACCATGCTATGCAACCTTATTTTAATCTTATCTTTATAAGGTGATAGCTTGGAATTATAAACATGATATGCAATTCCATTTCTTTATCTTTAAGATTTAAGGTGATAACTTGAAAATTAAACATGATGCAAGAACTTGTAATATAAACATGATGCAAGAAACTGAAGGCGGTAGTAGGCAGAGGAGAGAGGGAGAAGAGAATCTAAATCTAGCCCTGGAGTCCGCATAGTGACCGGTGAGGGAGATAGATTACATTTAAGCTCCAATTCTCAAGACTTCTTAAAGAATAAATTCTTTAACTCCAATTATCTCATTTCTTCTTTATGATTCATAGGCAAGTCTTTGAGCTCTAGGATTTTTAGGTGATGACATAAAATAAACATGCCATGCATTGACTCTTTTAGCCATTATAAAATAAAGTGAGAGCATAAAATAAACATGAGATGCAACTTCTTTATTATCTTTAGAGATTAAGTGACAACTTGAAATTTAAACATGAAATGCAAGCTTGGAAATTTAAACATGAATATGCAAGTTCATTTATTCATTCTTGAGAATTTAGTGATGACATAGAAAGTAAACATGGTTATGCAAGGCATAAACTTAAACATGGATGCAAGTTCATTTTATTTCTTTACTAGAGCTCCTCCAAGACTTTAGAGAAATATAAATTCAACCCAATATATCTTAGCAAGACAAAGTGAAAAATACATCTTTCAAGTTCTAAACTCAAGATCATAAAAACATCATAAAAATATTATTCTTTAAAGTTTTGCATCAAGTGGAACTTTCAAGCTTTAGAGGCCTAACTTGTGATGGATTCACAACCCACCCTCAAGGTCCTCATCATCAAGCCATCATCTTAGTCCCACCTAGGCCATATGGCTGAATTGTTCAAAGAAAAGGAAGAAGAAAACCAAATGGAAAAACTAGAGAAAATCCATGAAATCATCATTTTGAACCAAGAACAACACTTAGCAAAGCATAGAAATAAACTTAAAAACAACTCCCTACCTAATCTGATTTGAAGGAAAGGAAGAGAACTTGGTTTCCTTGAGTGAAATGAAAGAAAATATTCTTGAAAACTTGAAGAAAGAATTCAGCCAAGAGGAGGAGGAAATGAGAGCTTTTGGTGCTCCTAAAACTAGAATTTGTGTAAGTTATGAACTAAGCATCTAAACTATCTTCAAGCATGCCTATTTATAGAGATTTTGCAGCTCATAAATGGACAAAGGAAGGAAAGAAATCTGACCAAAAATTAGAGAAAAAAAATAAGGAAGAAAAATCATTTTGTTTGGTGGCTTAAAACATGGAATCATGTTTCCATGTTTTCATGATTCTTTGTTTTCATTCTTTGGATTTTTGTGTAATAATTTTCTGACTTATTACTCAATAATTTCGTGCATTACAGCCTTGTGGAAGAGGATTTTGTGTGTTCCATGTATTTTTTAGGTGTAGGCAAGGTATTCATGCAATTTAGAGAATTTACGGTTAAGGGTTTAAGTGAATTACTAAGCAATTTGGGTGTTTTAAGCAATTTTAGGTTCTAATCAATCTAAATAAATAATTTTGACTCTAGATTAGTAATTAGAATTTAATAAGCTTTAATTTGAGCCTAATATTGCTTAGGTTTCGTTAGACAAATCAAAATCTCAAAATTTGCAAAACCACAAAAAAGGGGCAAAATGGTCATTTCGCTTAAAAATTGGGCCATTCGAACTTAACCAATGGTTAATCATAGCTTAAAAACACCTTTTAAAATATTTTAGTGAGGTTTGGGCTTAGTCCACGCAATCGGGTTCAAACAGCGCAGGGCGTTTTGGTCATTTTGCGCGTCAAAACTCAAAATTGAGATTCTTCTCCTCTATCAACACACATAACACAAACAATCCCTATTATCTCAAAACATCCCCTTGAGGACGGTGGGGCCCACGATCCTCATTTCTGAGTAAAATAACCTCAGGGCATTTTGGTCATTTTACATGTACAGAAATTGGGTTTGCAATATTTGCACGAATTGCTCCTAACTTTTCTTCTAACGTTATATTCCTTTATTAAGGATTGTTTGGTCTCAAATTTTATATAATATTTACCTACGTAATTCGGTAATTCCTAATGAGGAAAAATTACAATAAAAATTGGGCGTTACATCTTCTCCTTACGTACACGCCTTATAGGCCTTGGCTAGGAGACCATGTCCTTGCTACCCCTAATCAGCGCCAAAGGCACCAAGGGCGGAATCCTCCGGAAGGATCGACCCGTGAGTCCTCGGACAGGTCCCTCCCGTATCGACGTATGAGGGGTACATAAACATCGGCTAGTCACGCACAGGCCAGGAATATGGCCTGGCGGCGTTTGCCCTTGCCACCGGGTCGTCCTTCTCAAAAATCATGTTGTCACCAAAGGGAAGTCGGAGTGAAGTGGAAGTTCGGAGATTGGAAAGGCAATGGGCGTCCATGTATGCAAAGTGCGTATAGCATAACGACCCTTGAAATGGTAGGACGATGTTGTTCAGAGAATTCAGCAATCGGGTGCATCAACAAAAATCACGAGACGCCATCGATGTCTGAAGACGTAACGGAAAGAAAAAGAGAGAGAGGGAGAGAATCTTGCTAAAGAATCTTAAGGAGGGAATCCTCTATCCTAGTGTCATTGTTTACGTCCCCAGGAACCTTGGATTTATTATAAAAGGTTAAGCATGCATAGGTTCATTATGAGGTTTTCACAAGATATTTATCCAAGGTCCATGTCTTTTATATGAGTTTAATGCATGTATGCAGCATAATAGTTCATGAATGCATGGCAGACTTTAGGCAACCAAACAATAATCAAACAACATATAAATGGCATGTAACTTCTCTTTGAACATTGTTCTTTCTTCTTATTCTTGTGACACCAAACATAATAGTAACCGCACCCCTTAAACTAGGCTATGAGCTCATACCTTAACTAGTCGTCACTAGTTCTTACTTATCCTCTTGATAAGCGAATCATAAACATAATCATAATCATCATAATCCCGACTCCCAGGAGTACGGTAAGGGGCCTAAGGATCACCCATCATGGGACTTTTTCCTTCTTCGAAATGCATCGACTTGGTTAAGACCAACGACTTGTCCGCTTTGGCAGGCTAATGTCTATGCCACAGGTTTACCTTCTCCTCACCTAAGCAGGAGAAGTACGTCTCATGTTCACCTTAAACATCATATTTCTCAAAAACTTTCTTATGTATCTCAAATTTACGAAAATTCGCAGCAAACGCTATCTCCCAAAT
>JAMLFY010000765.1:0-24346 GCA_030441495.1 Dalbergia oliveri
GGAGTTGGAATTTATGATGCTTAAAACAAGGAGATATGAGTGTTTCTGAATATACCGCAAAGTTTGAGGAGTTGTGCAAGTTCTTTACCATCTACCAATGAGATCGAGATGAAGCTTGGAAGTGTATTAAGTACCAGGTGGATTACGGAAGGACATTGAAGCCAGTGGGACTTTTAGAAATTAGGGATTATGCGGCATTGGTGGACAAATGTCGTTGGTCGAAGGATACAATCGAAAATTAGCAACTTCTAAGTCCATTAGAGAGGACTCCAGAAGAAGATTGGCACCACAAGGCCAACGATTCAACCTAACCATCTCCAAAAAGGAAGACTTCCACCAAATAATGCTAGAGGAAAGCAACTACAGGGTTAAGCCATGCTCAAAGTATGGGAAAAACCATGGGAACAAGCCATGTCTCGGGCAGAATGTGTGTTATGGTTGCGGTAAGCCAGGACACATGATGTATGAGTGTTCTAATCGAAATCAACAATCTAGTTCTTGGCCACAACGCGAAGGGCGCGTCTTTACCGTGAACGCAAAGTTTCTCAATCCAAGGATCTGATCCAAGGTAAGTGTGAAATTGATGGTAACATCTTGGATGTGTGTATGATTTGGTGCTACTCATTCATTTATATCCTATAGTTGTTTATACAAACTACAATTACCTATATCCATATTACTTTATAATCTATGATGGTTCCAACTCCTGATAAATCTATTAGGACTATTCAAGTATGTATAGATCTTCCTTTTAGATAGGGGATAGAAAATTTGTATTTGATTTGATATACCTTCCTTCTTGGTTTAGATGTAATTTTAGGAATGAATTGGCTTATAGCCAACCAAGTGTCCTTACATTGTGGATAAAGCTTTTTTTTGCTCAGTCTTGCCTACCAAGCTTGTGATTTCTATGTGCTTTTATTTAAATTACATAGAATCAATCTAAGAAAGCTAAGAGTCAAGGATATGTTCTCCTCTTGGCAAGTGAGGTTGAAAGTGAGAAGATGCTAGATGAAATTCCTATAGTTAGAGAATACCCTGACGTCTTCCAAAGATATTTGGAATTCCTTAGGAAAGGGAGATTGAGTTTTCAATTGGAATTGGTGCCAAACTCCTATCTCTATTTCCCATATAGAATGTCTCCCCTTGAGTTAGTAGAGTTAAAGGCACAGATTGAAGAACTTTTAAAGAAATAATTTATTAGACTAAGTGCTTCACCATGGGGAGCCCCTCCTTTAGTCAAGAAAAAGGATGGAGGCATGAGGTTGTGTGTTGATTATAGGCGCTAAACAAAGTAACGGTAAAGAATAAATATCCTTTATTGAGAATTGATGATCTAATGGATCAACTATGGGGCAACAAGTGTTCTCAAAGATTGATTTAAGTCTGGTACCATCAGATTAGAGTTCGAGATGAAGATATTCCCAAGACATCTTTTAGAACTCGTTATGGACATTACAGTATCCTAATGTCATTTGGACTAACTAATGCTTCTTTTTTATGGATTACATGAAATCTTTGACCTTACTTGGATCAATTTGTGGTTGTTTTCATAGATGATATACTCATCTCAAACCGAAGAGGAGCACGCCAACACCTTAGAATAGTACTTCAAATTCTAAAGGAATGGAGGCTCTATGCCAAACTGTCCAAGTGTAAATTTTGGATGGAAAAAGTTAAATTTCTAGGACATGTAGTGTCACGAGGGGATATTAGTGGACAGGAGTAAAGTTGAAGCGTCTCCATTGGGAAAGGCCAACAATGGTTCCTAAAATCTGAAGCTTCCTGGGGTTAGCTGGGTATTATAGGCGGTTTATTAAGGGCTTTTCTCTGATAGCCTTACCTTTAACAAAGTTGACCAAGAAGAATGCCTTATACAAATAGACACCTGAGTGTGAGAGAAGTTTCCAAGAGTTGAAACAAAAGTTAACTTAAGCACAAGTATTAGTACTACCTGATCCTCAAGAACCGTTTGAAGTATATTGTGATGCTTCTAGCAAAGGATTAGGATGTGTACTAATGCAACACCAAATATGGTCGCTTATGCTTCTCGACAATTAAAACCCCATGAAATAAACTACCCAACCCATGATCTGGAACTGGCAATTGTAGTTTTTGCCCTAAAAGTTTGGCGACATTACCTCTATGGAGTAAGATTCAAAGTTTTCTCGGATCATAAGAGTTTGAAATACCTCTTTGATTAGAAAGAACTAAATATGCGACAAAGGAGGTGGATGAAGTTCCTTGAGGATTATGACTTTGATTTGAGTTATCACCCTGGAAAAGATAATGTTGTAGCAAATGCACTCAGGAAATCTCTAAGCATGGCATGGATGATGATTAAAGAGGAAGAACTTGTGGAGAGCTTTAGAAATCTCAATTTAGGAATTTCCATAACTCCCGAGTGTTTCCTTAAGTCAAATAAAGGTGACAAGTAATTTTAAAGACTTGATTTCAATGATACCACGTGAGATCAGGATTTCAAGAGACTTTGAACTTGGTTTACAGGGAAAGTTAACGGGATTAGCCAGGATGAACACAAAACATGGAGATACAAGGGTAGAATTTGTGTACCTTCAAATGATGATCTCAAGAAGAGAATTTTAGAGGAAGCTCATGAAAGTGACTTTACTATGCACCCAGGGACAAGCAAGATGTATGCAGACCTTAAAAGAATATTGTGGTGGCCAAAGATGAAGTCGGCATAGTTGATCTTGTCAGGAAATGCTTAACTTATCAAAAGGTCAAGATAGAACATCAAAAACTCCAGGAGCACTTCAACCTTTAGATATTTTGGAATGGAAGTGGGAAAGTGTCTCGATGGACTTTGTTTTGGGATTACCAAGAACATCCTAGGATATGATGCTATATGGGTTATAGTGGACAAGTTAACTAAATCTGCACACTTTTACCCATTAGAGCCAAGTATCCCTTAGAAAAACTAGCTCATCTCTATATTTAAGAATAGTACGATTACATGGTGTAGCTTCTACTATAATTTCTTAAGACCCAAGATTTAGTTCAAGGTTTTGGGGAGCCCTTCAAAAATCATTTGGAACTAAGCTTTGTTTTAGTCCTGCCTATCATCCTCAAATTGATGGACAAACAAAGCGAACCATCCAGACCTTGGAGGACATGTTAAGGCAGGTGTACTTCGCAAAGAGGGAGTTAAGATAAATTTTTACCACTAGTGGAGTTTTCCTATAATACAGCCCATACTAGTATCAGCATGGCTCCATATGAGGGTTTGTATGGTAGAAAGTGCCAATCTCCTTTATGGTATGACCTAGGAGAAGCAAAATTGTTAGGACTTGATCTGATTAACCAAACCAGCAGATACAAAAGATATGGAGTAAAATTCTCACGCTCAAAGTCATCAGAAAGGTTATGCGGACGTCAAAAGGAAACCTCTAGAGTTCCAAGAAGGAGAACATATATTCTTGAGAGTCACCCCTAGGTATAGGCTTTAAAAGTTAAGAAATTGTCACCTTAATTCATAGGTCCTTTTCAAATACTTCAACGAGTAAGCCTAGTTGCATATCGCATAGCTACCTCCTGGTCAAACCTTCATGATGTTTTTCATGTATCCCAACTCAGAAAATATCATCTAACTCAAGTCATGTGCTAGAACCCAAATCTATACGTTAAGAGATAACCTCACATTTCAAGTACCTTCGATTAGAATATTGGAAGGAAAACCAAAGGCTTAGGAATAAGTCAGTGCCATTGGTGAAAGTAGCTTGGGAAAGCAGGAAATGAAGAATATACTTGGGAACTAGAATCAACATGAGAAAAAAATTATCAGAACTATTGTAACGCATGGTTTCAAGTGCAAATGGCTGAAATGCCCTGAGGCCATTTTAGGAAATTAAAGGGCAGTTGCCCTGGCAACCTCGAATGGGTGACTGATGTTTAAAGGGGATTATGATTATGGATGATATAGGAGAAAACCTCGTTTCTAAACTTCCCTAAAATGACCAAATACCCCTCCTATCTACTAACACTGATTTCTGTCTTAAGTACAAATGAGAAATGCCCTGAGGTCATTTTTACCAGAAATTCGAGGAAAGTTGCCGGCAACCCTCAAATGGGTCAACTCGATGTTTAGAGGGGATTACGTTGTTATGAATGATTTTCGAGGTGAAAATCTTATTTTTAAACTTTCGGCTCAAAATGACCAAAATACCAGGTGCTACACGGGTAAAAGGTGCCGTTTGAGCCCGAATTTTCCAGGAAGTTTAGAATGATGTTTTAGAGTAATATTTGATGTTTAGGCAGGGAGGTCCAGAGGTTTAGTGCAATTACGGTTTACCCGAACGAGTGTACAGTGCGCCTAATGAAGCAATTGGCGGAACCTAAGCAATATTAGGCTCTAATCGAAGATTAATTTATTTCGATAATTAATCTAGAGTCAAAATGATTTATTAAGGTTGATTAGAAACTAAAATTGCTTAGTCAAGTTCTAATTACATTCTTTAATTCAAGATGTCTAATCAAAAAGTAATGAATATTGTTTTTCTCTCTCCAATTTCCTTAGATCAAGGAAATTTGTCTACCACCTTTGGCCAAAAGAATTATTTTAAAATTGTTAATCTAGTTAGAATTTCCCCCAAAAGCCACAAATTTTGAGTTCAAATTTCATCCAAAAAGGCTATGCAAAAGCTAGGATTTGACTACACCTAAGCTAGCACTTTAACCAAGCTTCCAAGACAAGCTTTGGAAGATATTTTCCTTCCCTCCAAGGCCAATGAATTTCGGCCAGCCCTCCCCCTAAATTAACCACAACATTTCATTCTTTATAAATAACACACATTGGAAAGCTTGGCCATTTTTTTAGATCATTTGCTAAGTTGTGTATTCTTGCAATTTCTCTTGTTTTCTCTCATTTTCTCTCCTTCTAAGTTCTTTTCCTCCTCCCTCAAAGAAAGCTTTCCACCACAATAAACCACCTTGAACCACCACCCCTCACCTCAAACCACCTCTCAAACACTCAATCTTTCCATTTCTAAGCTTGTTTCCTCAAGGAAAAGTCCTTTCCTTGGTATTTCCTCTTGGCCGAACCTATATCCCCAACAAAGAGAAGATTTTGTCTTCTCATTTCCTTCAAAGAATCAAGCTTTCTTTCATCTCTTTCAAGGTTTC
Source organism: Dalbergia oliveri (assembly GCA_030441495.1). NCBI lineage: Eukaryota > Viridiplantae > Streptophyta > Magnoliopsida > Fabales > Fabaceae > Dalbergia > Dalbergia oliveri. Next base: position 5,143 of record JAMLFY010000765.1, read on the forward strand.
ATTTGGTAGGGGTTTTCTTTCAAGTTTTCTTTACTTTCTTTGAGAAAAGTTTCTAGTTTTCTCTTGGTTTCAAACTCTTTTTCTTCCCTTTTGTATTTTCGGCCATGAGGCCATTTTACAAACCAATCTTTAGCTTGATGATGAGGTCTCATGGAGATAGTTTGGTGTTTGCCATGAGAGAAACCTCTAAAGCTTGGATCTTGGTCTAGGACCATATACAAACTCGGTTTTTCCTTTTCTTTGCAAGTTCAAAGTTTTGGTTTTTTATTTCCTTTCCTTTATGATTTCGGTTCCTCCTTGGTTTTTCCTAGTTCAAAGTTTTGGCCTTCATTCCTCTAAGGTTTCGATTTTTCCTTTTTGCCTTGTCCAAGCTTTGGTTTTTATTTCTTTTCTTCAATGGTTTCGATTTTTCCTTTCCTCTCTTGAACAAAGTTTGCTAAAAATGTTAAGGTAGCCCTTTTATGTTTGTTTGAAAGGTTGTCTCTTGAAAAATCGTTTCCTTGAGCTTGATGATGGTGTTCGAAGAACATAAGACTTCCTTGGTGTCTTGATGCTAAGAACTCTAAAGCTCACTTTATGATACATAATGGGTTGAGGTTTTTATGTTCCTTTAAAGTCTTGTAAGAGCTCTAGTTAAGATTAAAAAGGAGTTGCATTCATGTTTACTTTTATGCTTTGCATAGCATGTTTATTTTCAAGCTATCACTAAGCAACTTAAAGATTAAAACAAGAATGTGCATCATCACTTAATAAATCTCAAAGCCTACCTATTTCAACCTTAAAGTTGATTGTTGATTTGGGGTAAACACCCAAGAGGCCTAGAGCACTAAAATAAAGAATTGAACCTTGCATTTCATGTTTACTTACTTGTCTATCATGTTTATATTTTACGCCATCACTTAAACTCTAAAGATAATAAATGAGTGCACCTCATATTTATTTTATGCTCTCACTTTATTTTCTAAAAGAAGAGTAAAATGAGTTGCATAGCATGTTTAAATTTATGTCACCACCTAAATGGTCTAGAGCTCAAAGACTTGCCCAAGTATCCAATGTAAAGTTTTAAGAAAATGTTGGTTTTTCAATGAAGCCATTTTGGCCTTGTGGTGATGATGATGGGCTTGGTGTGAGTTCATCTAATCACAAGTGCCCATAGCCATGTTTTGAAATTTTTCTAAGCTTAGGAGTACCTAAGGAGCATTATGAATGAGATTATATGTTTTAAATCTATTTTATGAGAAAATTAATTTAGCTACTGATCTTGCTTGGACTTTAATGATTTTAATGAGATAAATTGGTTTCTAAAAGAGTTTGAGTTCCTAAAATTGTTCCAAGAGAAAACTAGCAACTTGTATGCATTTTAATTCATGAGATTATGTGATTTTATGGGCTTATGATTTTGGTTCTGCCCTTCATGATTGGCTGCTGTACAAATGTTGTTCTAAGGTGTTAAAATGTGTAAAATTATGTTTGAGTGAAGGGAGGATCGATTTAGAGAAGTTAGAAAATAATAACTTAAAAGGATCAAGAATGAGAATTCTAGAACACCTTAATGCACAAAAATGCAATTCTGTTCCAGCATAATTAATTCAAGTGTAATTGGTTCATAATCAGTAGGATATGCATAAAAACCTTTCATAAATGATTAGGTATTAATTACTAAGCTTAAGGTGATGATAAGGACTTAAAATAGGAATTCTAGCACACTTAGACATGGCAAGATGTGATTCTGTCCAGCAAAGCTAAATTGAGGAAAAGTGAATTATAACTTAGTAAACATGCCTAGGAATCCCTCATAATTGGTTTAGGGATTGATTATGAAGCCTTGGCGAAGACGGATCTGAAAAGGGTTTAAAACGAAGATTTTAGAACCCCGTAATCATATGATGATTTTCTGCCAAGATGCATAATGCTGTTTGGAATTTTTAGTAAGCCTAAATCTTAGTAAGAATTATAAGTAATGATCTCTTAAGTGGAATAAAGATGTACTATGAGCATTAGAATGATTGGAACTTAAGATTAAGACCCGTAAGGGCCAAAGCATAAGACAATATGAGATAGGAAGTGTGATGTGAGAATGAGACCAAGTGAGTATGCTTGTGATATGAATGAATGTGTTAATATCATGAGTATGAGAATATATGGATTTGTGATATGGTGTTGTGATGTTTTGGTATATTATGAGCATAATGCATGAGACTATGTGATAGAAATGAATTAGAGAAAGTATGTTGTCATGATTGAAAAGTTTTCTTGATGGAATTTTGTGAGATAACATGCATTATGTAAGTTATGTGGCAAGACTCAAATTTGAGGAAATTTGTGGTGCAGTCGTTGCCTCCAGAATTTCCGTCAAATTTGAGGGACAAAAAGAAAGTTTTTGAGAAATATGAAGTTTAAAGTTATATGCCGAGCGCATTTCTCCTTGCGAGGAGAAAGTAAACCCGTGGGGGTATGGATGTCGAGCCATCCAGAAGCGGACAAAGTCGCTGGTCTTAACCGGTCGATGCGTTTCGAAGAATGAAAGTATATGATGTTTAAGGTGACACATCGAGACGTACTTCTCCTACTTGAGTGAGAAGGTAAAACCGTGAGGGCATAGACATTAGCCTGCCAAAGCGGACAAAGTCGCTGGTCTTAAATTCGATGCGTTTCGAAGAAGGAAAAAGTCCCATGATGGGTGATCCTTAGGCCCCAAACCGTACTCTGGAGTCGGGATTATGATGATTATGTTTATGATTCACTTATCAAGAGGATAAGTAAGAACTAGTGACGACTAGTTAAGGTATGAGCTCATAGCCTAGTTTAAGGGTGCGTTACTATATTATTGGTGTCACAAGTATGAGAAAAGGAAAGATGTTCAAGAAAAAGTTACATGCCACTTATATGTTGATTGATAATTGTTTGATTTACCTAAAGTCCTGCCATGCATCCATGAACTATTATGTTGCATACATGCATTAAGAATCATTATAAAAGACATGGACCTTGGATAAATACCTTTGTGAAAACCTCATAATGAACTTATGCATGCTTAACCTTTTCATAATAAACCCAAGGTTCTTGGGACGTAAACGATGACACTAGGATAGAGGATTTCCCTGAGATTCTTTAGTAAGAATTCTCACCCTCTCTGTTTCTTTTGGGTTACGTCTTCAGATATGAATGGCGTAGTTCGTGATTTTCATTGACCCCCACATGGGAGATGCACTATGACCCAGAGCATCAAAACCCCAATTTTTCCTGTAATTTTTACTATCATTAGAATTACCAAAATTCCGTAGGTAAATATTATATAAAATTTGAGACCAAACAATCCTTAATAAAGGAATATAACGTTAGAAGAGAAGTTAGGAGCAATTCGTTGCAAGTATTGCAAACCCCAAATTTCTGTACGTGTAAAATGACCAAAATGCCCTGAGGTTATTTTCTAGAAAATGAGGATCGTGGGCCCCACCCATCCTCAAGGGGATGTTTTGATGTTAATAAGGGATTGTTTGTGTTATGTGTGTTAATAGAGGAGAAGAATCCTAATTTTGAGCTTCGACGCGCGAAATGACCAAAACGCCTTTACCAGTTTTTTACTTCGATTTGCCGACTGAGCCCAAACCTCACTAAAATGTGTTAAAAGGTGTTTTTAAGCCATGATTAACCATTGGTTAAGCTCGGGTGGTCTCGGGCAATTTTTAAGTAAAATGAGGTTTTGCCCTCTTTGTGCAGTTTTACAAATTTTGAGATTTTTGATTCGTCTAACGAAACCTAAGCAATATTAGGCTCAAATTAAAGCTTATTAAATTCTAATTACTAATCTAGAGTCAAAATTATTTATTTAGATTGATTAGAACCTAAAATTGCTTAAAACACCCAAATTGCTTAGTAATTCACTTAAACCCTTAACCGTAAATTCTCTAAATTGCATGAATACCTTGCCTACACCTAAAAAATACATGGAACACACAAAATCCTCTTCCACAAGGCTGTAATGCACGAAATTATTGAGTAATAAGTCAGAAAATTATTACACAAAAATCCAAAAATGAAAACAAAGAATCATGAAAACATGGAAACATGATTCCATGTTTTAAGCCACCAAACAAAATGATTTTTCTTCCTTATTTTTTTCTCTAATTTTTGGTCAGATTTCTTTCCTTCCTTTGTCCATTTATGAGCTGCAAAATCTCTATAAATAGGCATGCTTGAAGATAGTTTAGATGCTTAGTTCATAACTTACACAAATTCTAGTTTTAGGAGCACCAAAAGCTCTCATTTCCTCCTCCTCTTGGCTGAATTCTTTCTTCAAGTTTTCAAGAATATTTTCTTTCATTTCACTCAAGGAAACCAAGTTCTCTTCCTTTCCTTCAAATCAGATTAGGTAGGGAGTTGTTTTTAAGTTTATTTCTATGCTTTGCTAAGTGTTGTTCTTGGTTCAAAATGATGATTTCATGGATTTTCTCTAGTTTTTCCATTTGGTTTTCTTCTTCCTTTTTCTTTGAACAATTCAGCCATATGGCCTAGGTGGGACTAAGATGATGGCTTGATGATGAGGACCTTGAGGGTGGGTTGTGAATCCATCACAAGTTAGGCCTCTAAAGCTTGAAAGTTCCACTTGATGCAAAACTTTAAAGAATAATATTTTTATGATGTTTTTATGATCTTGAGTTTAGAACTTGAAAGATGTATTTTTCACTTTGTCTTGCTAAGATATATTGGGTTGAATTTATATTTCTCTAAAGTCTTGGAGGAGCTCTAGTAAAGAAATAAAATGAACTTGCATCCATGTTTAAGTTTATGCCTTGCATAACCATGTTTACTTTCTATGTCATCACTAAATTCTCAAGAATGAATAAATGAACTTGCATATTCATGTTTAAATTTCCAAGCTTGCATTTCATGTTTAAATTTCAAGTTGTCACTTAATCTCTAAAGATAATAAAGAAGTTGCATCTCATGTTTATTTTATGCTCTCACTTTATTTTATAATGGCTAAAAGAGTCAATGCATGACATGTTTATTTTATGTCATCACCTAAAAATCCTAGAGCTCAAAGACTTGCTTATGAATCATAAGCAAAGAAATGAGATAATTGGAGTTAAAGAATTTATTCTTTAAGAAGTCTTGAGAATTGGAGCTTAAAAAAAATAGTAATTCTCATCCCTCACCGGTCCTATGCGGACTACCGCGCTCAGGTTGCTTAAGATTCTCCTCTTTTCCTGGTCCTATGCGGATTACCGCGCTCAGTTTCTTGCATCATGTTTATATTACAAGTTCTTGCATCATGTTTAATTTTAAGTTATCACCTTAAATCTTAAAGATAAAGAAATGGAATTGCATATCATGTTTATAATTCCAAGCTATCACCTTATAAAGATAAGATTAAAATAAGGTTGCATAGCATGGTAATAATTCAAAGATGTCACCTAAATCTCTAAAGCTCAAGACTTGCTCCTTTTATCTTAAGTGAAAGATTTAATTATGAACATTCTTTCAAGTTATAAATCGGTCCCATGGTTAATTTAGGCCTAAAGTCCTATGACTTCTTTCAAGTTTAACAAAAGGAATTAGTTCTAAAAGAGTTTTAAAACTTTGTAAAAATTTTATGGGAAGCTAGTAATTTATGTGTACTTAAAATGTGATTTGATGCTTATTAAGAATTTGGTGTCATTGATTGATTCCCTGGTTTGTATGTTATAGTTGTTGTTGCAAACAATGAAAACTTATGCATGAAATAAAGACATATTCTTCCTGGAAGAAAGTGTATTCCTGTAAGAGTGCAATTTGGAAAGATTCTGACTAAGGAAAGATTTGGTATTTAAGCGTGTCCATTGTGACCCACCTCTCTTTCCTGGGAATCTCCAGATGCATGATTCCAGTTGGTATATATTATTTCGGCATAAGACTATAAATGAGAAAATGTTATGATGATTATGAATGAAGAATTGTATTATGATATAACATGCAAAGACTTAAAGGTGACTCAAAATATATGAGAAAATGATCCTTTGGACCCGTCAAACTATAGGCGGTGAAAAGGTGATTCTTGCCCCCTAGTCTGTTCTCTCAAAAGGGTAGAGACGGAATTTTACTTATCAAAAGGGATAAGTATATGCTGGTGACGACTAGCAAGGTATGAGCTCATAACCTAGATTACTCCCAAAAGGGTGAAGTATAGGGTGGCCCAGGAAAATGATGATGAAAGTAACTTTAAGTCACCTAAGAAACTAAGTAAATGCATTATGTGAATATGATGTTCTGCTATGCATAGTATTTATGAGATGATGATGAGAAATATGATATTCTGCTATGCATAGTATTATGAAATGATGATGAGGAATATGATGTGATTTTATGCATAACTATGTTATTATATATGAAAGGAAAAGTTCATTATAAACATGACATGCTAAGTTTATGATGCATTATAAGACGCATGATTAAAAGGACGAACCTCGGTAAAGTATATTTTCGAACTTAATAAATCAATCTTAGCATGCTCACTATTTCATAATAACCCAAGGTTCCTGGGGACGATGATGATGACACAATGCATCATGAGGTGAGTACCCTACTGAGATTCTTTATAAGTTCTCACTCCCTCTATTTTTCTTTCCATCTCGTCTTCAAAACAGAAGGAAGCGTTCGTGAATCACATTGAGGCTGTCAGGGTAGCTGAACTTGAATCCTGCTAGTTTCACTCGTATATTTCAGATATCTATCCCTATCCCTAGAGTGTTATTACTAGGTGCCATTAATGGATGTCCTTCCATCCATATATTATTTATGTTTTATTAGATTGCCTACACTTAGTCTTATTCTGTTGGTAGGCAAAATATCTATATGATATGTAATTATGGATGTTGTATGATGGAGCCAATATATTATGATGTGATGTTTGTAAATTCCTATGTGTCTTTTAAATTTTGCTAAATCATTCACGTTAAGCGCGGCTCACGTTTTCAATTATGTTTAAAAAAAAAATGGCTCGTAATTTCACTAAGTATTTTCAAAGCATGATTAAGGAACTGAAGCAAAGAGTAAAGTCTAGTAATTAATCAGATCCTCCTAGGTGTATTGGGTTAATTATTAGGGTGTTACACCTAGCTTCAAGGGTCATTGCGAGGTGCGCGTTTCTGCATACGTGGGACGCCTCTTTGCTTTCCCGTCTCCAGCTATCGTTTCGATCAAACTTCACCCTTTGGCGACGACCTCGATCTTTGAGAGGACACGACCCTGAGACGGGCAGGCCGTCGTGCCCATCCTTCCTCGTTCGGAGGGTCTTTCCTCGTTTCCTATGGGTCCCGAGAGGAAGCGAGGACACGTCACCCAGCCAGAGCATGCGAGGAGCGTTCGGACAGCCGAGGCGACCACGACGCGGAGGCCACATGTTCCCTCAATTGCTATGCCTGATCCCTTCTCGTTGGGCTACCGTGGAGCTTCGCCAGTCGTGGGCTACATCTCCCCCAGAAGATCGGCATCGCCAGGAGGCTCGGAGAAGAGGGTAGCGATAGTAGGTGCTTATCTTTTGGGGGTTGTTTCATGTATTTGTCATCCTTATCATTTATTGTAGGCTTTGCCCACTAGTATGGGTAAGACTTTATGCTTCTATTATATTTCTCTTCTGATGTACTAAACTATATTATCTAATGTAATGAGGAATGATGTTTATGATAGATGTGTTCTTTAATGCTTATGTCCTGTATGTTTTGTGTATTCTTCCGCATCACGTCGTTTATATGTCACGCGCAAGGCTCGCACTTTGTTTTATATAAATCATTTCAAAAAAAAATTTACCTGTATTTTCCGCTAAGTTAATTTCTAAAAGAGGTTTTAAAGGAAGTAATGACTAACAATTAATCTAAGTACGTCCTAGGTGTAACACCCTAATAATTAACCCAATACACCTAGGGATCTGATTAATTACTAGACTTTACTCTTTGCTTAGTTCCTTAATCATGCTTTGAAAATACTTAGTGAAATTACGAGCCATTTTTTTTTTAAACATAATTGAAAACGTGAGCCGCGCATAACGTGAATGATTTAGCAAAATTTAAAAGACACATAGGAATTTACAAACATCACATCATAATATATTGGCTCCATCATACAGCATCCATAATTACATATCATATAGATATTTTGCCTACCAAGAATAAGACTAAGTGTAGGCAATCTAATAAAACATAAATAATATATGGATGGAAGGACATCCATTAATGGCACCTAGTAATAACACTTCAGGGATAGGGATAGATATCTGAAATATACGAGTGAAACTCAGGATTAAGTTCAGCTACCCTGACGCCTCAATGTGATTCACGAACGCTTCCTTCTATTTTCTAAAGACGAGATGGAAAGAAAAATAGAGGGAGTGAGAACTTATAAAAAGAATCTCAGTAGGGTACTCACCTCATGATGCATTGTGTCATCATCATCGTCCCAGGAACCTCGGGTTATTATGAAATAGTGAGCATGCTAAGATTGATTTATTAAGTTCGAAAATATACTTTACCGAGGTTCGTCGGTTTTAATCATGCGTCTTATAATGCATCATAAACTTAGCATGTCATGTTTATAATGAACTTTTCCTTTCATATATAATAACATAGTTATGCATAAAATCACATCATATTCCTCATCATCATTTCATAATACTATGCATCAAATATCATATTTCTCATCATCATCTCATAAATACTATGCATAGCAAAACATCATATTCACATAATGCATTTACTTAGTTTCTTAGGTGACTTAAAGTTACTTTCATCATCATTTTCGGGCCACCCCTATCTTCACCCTTTGGGAGTAATCTAGGTTATGAGCTCATACCTTGCTAGTCGTCACCAGCACATACTTATCCCTTTTGATAAGTAAAAATTCCATCTCTACCCTTTTGAGAGAACGGACTGGGGGCAAGAATCACCTTTTCACCGCCTATAGTTTGACGGGTCCAAAGGATCATTTTCTCATATATTTTGAGTCACCTTTAAGTCTTTGCATGTTATATCATAATACAATTCTTCATTCATAATCATCATAACATTTTCTCATTTATAGTCTTATGCCGAAATAATATATACCAACTGGTATAGCATCTGGGAGATTCAGGAAAGAGAGGTGGGTCACAATGGACACGCTTAAATACCAAATCTTCCTTAGTCAGAATCTTCCAAATTGCACTCTTACGGTGATATCACTTTCTTAGGTAACAGAATATGTCTTTATTTCATGCATAAGTTTTCATTGTTTGCAACAACAACTATAACATACAAACCAGGAATCAATCAATGACACCAAATTCTTAATAAGCATCAAATCACATTTTAAGTACACATAAATTACTAGCTTCCCATAAAATTTTACAAAGTTTTAAAACTCCTTTAGAACTAATTCCTTTTGTTAAACTTGAAAGAAGTCATAGGACTTTAGGCCTAAATTAACCATGGGACCGATTTATAACTTGAAAGAATGTTCATAATTAAATCTTTCACTTAAGATAAAAGGAGCAAGTCTTGAGCTTTAGAGATTTAGGTGACATCTTTGAATTATTACCATGCTATGCAACCTTATTTTAATCTTATCTTTATAAGGTGATAGCTTGGAATTATAAACATGATATGCAATTCATTTCTTTATCTTTAAGATTTAAGGTGATAACTTGAAAATTAAACATGATGCAAGAACTTGTAATATAAACATGATGCAAGAAACTGAAGCGGTAGTCCGCAAGGACAAGTGAGAGGGAGAAGAGAATCTTAAGCAAGGAACGGTAGTCCGCAAGGACAGTAAGGGGGATGAGAATTACTTTTTTTTTTAAGCTCCAATTCTCAGACTTCTTAAAGAATAAATTCTTTAACTCCAATTATCTCATTTCTTTGCTTATGATTCATAAGCAAGTCTTTGAGCTCTAGGATTTTTAGGTGATGACATAAAATAAACATGCCATGCATTGACTCTTTTAGCCATTATAAAATAAAGTGAGAGCATAAAATAAACATGAGATGCAACTTCTTTATTATCTTTAGAGATTAAGTGACAACTTGAAATTTAAACATGAAATGCAAGCTTGGAAATTTAAACATGAATATGCAAGTTCATTTATTCATTCTTGAGAATTTAGTGATGACATAGAAAGTAAACATGGTTATGCAAGGCATAAACTTAAACATGGATGCAAGTTCATTTTATTTCTTTACTAGAGCTCCTCCAAGACTTTAGAGAAATATAAATTCAACCCAATATATCTTAGCAAGACAAAGTGAAAAATACATCTTTCAAGTTCTAAACTCAAGATCATAAAAACATCATAAAAATATTATTCTTTAAAGTTTTGCATCAAGTGGAACTTTCAAGCTTTAGAGGCCTAACTTGTGATGGATTCACAACCCACCCTCAAGGTCCTCATCATCAAGCCATCATCTTAGTCCCACCTAGGCCATATGGCTGAATTGTTCAGAAAAAAGGAAGAAGAAAACCAAATGGAAAAACTAGAAAAAATCCATGAAATCATCATTTTGAACCAAGAACAACACTTAGCAAAGCATAGAAATAAACTTAAAAACAACTCCCTACCTAATCTGATTTGAAGGAAAGGAAGAGAACTTGGTTTCCTTGAGTGAAATGAAAGAAAATATTCTTGAAAACTTGAAGAAAGAATTCAGCCAAGAGGAGGAGGAAATGAGAGCTTTTGGTGCTCCTAAAACTAGAATTTGTGTAAGTTATGAACTAAGCATCTAAACTATCTTCAAGCATGCCTATTTATAGAGATTTTGCAGCTCATAAATGGACAAAGGAAAGAAAGAAATCTGACCAAAAATTAGAGAAAAAAATAAGGAAGAAAAATCATTTTGTTTGGTGGCTTAAAACATGGAATCATGTTTCCATGTTTTCATGATTCTTTGTTTTCATTTTTTGGATTTTTGTGTAATAATTTTCTGACTTATTACTCAATAATTTCGTGCATTACAGCCTTGTGGAAGAGGATTTTGTGTGTTCCATGTATTTTTTAGGTGTAGGCAAGGTATTCATGCAATTTAGAGAATTTACGGTTAAGGGTTTAAGTGAATTACTAAGCAATTTGGGTGTTTTAAGCAATTTTAGGTTCTAATCAATCTAAATAAATAATTTTGACTCTAGATTAGTAATTAGAATTTAATAAGCTTTAATTTGAGCCTAATATTGCTTAGGTTTCGTTAGACGAATCAAAAATCTCAAAATTTGTAAAACTTACAAAAGAAGGGCAAAACGGTCATTTTACTTAAAATTGCCGAGACCCGAGCTTAACCAATGGTTAATCATGGCTTAAAAACACCTTTTAACACATTTTAGTGAGGTTCGGTTAAGTCGGCACGCAAATCGGAGTTAAAGGCGTAAGGGCGTTTTGGTCATTTCGCGTCGGAGCTCAAAATTAGGATTTTTCTCCTCTATTAACACACATAACACAAACAATCCCTTATTAACATCAAAACATCCCCTGAGGATGGGTGGGGCCCACGATCCTCATTTCTGAGTAAAATAACCTCGGGGCATTTTGGTCATTTTACACGTCAGAAAATTGGGGTTTGCAATACTTGCACGAATTGCTCCTAACTTCTCTTCTAACGTTATATTCCTTTATTAAGGATTGTTTGGTCTCAAATTTTATATAATATTTACCTACGGTAATTGGTAATTCCTAATGATAGTAAAAATTACGTAAAATTGGGCGTACACTAGGCGTATTCGGTTAATGTTAGGTGTTGAAGTGTCTCCAAGGGTAAAAGGTGCCGTTTGAGCCCAAACTTTTCCAGGAAGTTTAGAATGATGTTTATGAGCAATGTTTGATGTTTAGTAAAGCAGAAAGTCCAGGAGGGTTAGTGCAAAATTACCATTTTGCCCCTAGGCAGATGTAAGAGCCTAATGACGTTAAGCAAACCTAAGCAATATTAGGCTCTAATGGAAGATTAATTTATTTCGATAATTAATCTAGAGTCAAAATAATTTATTAAGGTTAATTAGAACCTAAGATTGCTTAGATAAACTCTAATTGTATTCTTTAATTCAAGATTCCTAGTCATGGAATCTTGAATAGTGTTTCTCTCTCCAATTCCTTAAATTAAGGAATTGAGCCATACCTCATTTGACCAAAAGAATTATTTTAAATTACTAATCTAATAAGATTACCCTTAATCAAGTCTTGAACCACCTTAATTAACCATTTCCACCTAAACACTTGCTTACAAACTCCTAATCAAAACCTTAATCAAAGAAACACTTAAACACATCCTTAAACCACAATTACATGAACAAAAATCCCTTCCCCTTGGCTGATGTGTTGGCAGGAAATCCCTAAAATGGTGCCACATGTTGATTTTTGATGCACTCCAAGCCCATGCCTTAGGCCATGCTTTGCCCATACCTTGCCCATGCTTCCAACCATGCTTGCCATGCCTAAGCCCATGCTTTTGTAAGAGATATTTTCCTCCTCCCTTGACCTTGAAAACCATCAGCCATTCCCTCCCCAAATCAGCCAACATGTCTCACTTTTCTATAAATACCAAGCCTTTGAAGACTTGGTTGCTCTTTGGATCATTTGCCAAGTTTAAGCATTCTTACTTTCTCTCATTCCTCTCAAATTCCCTCAACTTGGCTGATTTCTTCCTCAAGACTCCAAGAAGATTTCCTTCTCCTTCCATCAAGAAAACAAAGCTTTCTTACATCTCTTCAAGACTTCTTAAGGTAGGGGTTAAGTTTTGATGATTTTTGTTTGTGTTCTTCAAGAAAGTTCTAGTTTTTCTCTTGGTTTCAAACTCCTTTCCCTTCCCTTTCTTTTTCGGCCAAGAGGCCTTTTTACAAAAAGAATGTGAGCTTGATGATGAGGTTTCAAGATAATGACTTGTTGTTGTCATGTGAGAAACCTCTAAAGCTTGAAACAACTTGGTCTTGGACCATACATGCTTGGATTTCCTTTCTTTTCTTGGCTTAAGTTTCGTTTTCCTCTTCCTCTTTCCCTTAAGGATTTCAGTTTTTCTTCTTTGGATTTGAACAAAGTTTGTAAAATATGTAAGTAGATCACAAAAGTTTTGTTAAGAAAGTTAATCTCATGATTTCAAAGAGCTCTAAGCTTACCCTTGCCAACCTTAAAGTTGGTCGGCCGTTCTAAGAGTTTTACTCTAGATTGAAGCCCATGAGCAATAAAATAAAGAATATGACTTAGTTCTTGTAGTTTTGTTTAGACAAAGTGATGAACTTTGGTCCATTTCCTTAAGCTTGATGATGAGTTCAAACCTTAAGATTTCTCTTGAAGTCTAGGTGCTAAGAACTCTAAAGCTTGCCTTATGATACATAATGGGTTGAGGTTTATGTTCCTCTAAAAGTCTTGCAAGAGCTCTAGCTTAGATAAAAACAAGTTGCATTCATGTTTAAATTTATGTCTTGCATCTCATGTTTATTTTGATGCTATCACTAATTTCACAAGAGTAAATGAATGAACTTGCATTACCATATTTAAATTTCCAAGCTTGCATTTCATGTTTATATTTCAAGTCATCACTTAATCCTTAAAGATAATAATGAAGTTGCATCTCATATTTATTTTATGCTCTCACTTTACTTTCTAAAGTAAAATAAAGTGCATAGCATGTTTAAGATTTTGTCATCACCTAAATACTCTAGAGCTCAAAGACTTGCCCTAAGTATCCTAAAAAGGAACTTTAGTCAAAAGAAATGGATGAGTTTTAGTATGATTCCATAATGGTTTGATTTTGTAAAATGTGAGAATAATTTCAAGAAAATGTGGAAAACTGTTTTATGAGGTCTCAAGATGTTTAAAATAGTTTGAAATGTGTCAAAATCATGTTTTCTCAAATTCGGAGGTTCTGGTAATCGATTACCACCCATGTAATCGATTACAGAAGGGTTTGAAGGACTTTTGGTCTTGGTAATCGATTACCAGAGGCAGTGTAATCGATTACCAGCTTTTCATGCCCAGAACCTTTCTGGAAACCATGTAATCGATTACCTTATAATCGATTACCTATGTTCTTTACTTTTAGAGAAACGGGTTTAACCCTAATAATCGATTACCATCGTATGTAATGATTACCCAATTTGTTGAAACCCAGAATGAATTGAGCTCCTGGTAATCGATTACTAGGAACATGTAATCGATTACCAGAACACCTTTGTTTCAGAAACATCCAAGAGAAAACTAGTAACTTATATGCATTTCAACCCAAGAGATTATGTGATTTTATGGGTTATGATTTCGGTTCTATGTTTGGCTACTGTATAAATGTTGTTAAGGTGTTAAATGTGTAAAATTATGTTGAGTGAAGCAAGGATCGATTTAGAAAAGTTAGTAAAGAATAAGTAACTTAAAAAGGGATTGAGAGAGAATTCTAGAACACCTTAATGCAAAAAGTGCAAATTTTTCTAGCATGATTAATTCAAGGATAAATGATTCATAATTAGTAAGACATGTACAAGATCCTTTCATAAATGATTAGGTGCTAATTTCTAAGTTTAAGATGATGATAAGAGATTTAAAGTGGTTATAACTTAGAGAACATGCCTAGGAATCCCTCATAATTGATCTAAGAATTAATTATGGAGCCTTAGGCGAAGATGGATCTAAAAAGGGTCACAAATGGAGATTTAGAGCCCTTAGCATGCGATATTTTCTGCCCTTTTATGATAAGTGCTGATTGAAATTTTGATGGGTTCAAATCTTAGAGAGAAAAGTTTAAGTGCTAACCCCTTGAGGGTAATAAAAATGCAAATACAAGTTTAAGGCCCGTAAGGGTCAAAGCATAAGATACTATGAGATAGGTGGACGGAGTATGATTATGATGATGAACCTCGTGCACACTTATGATGATGTGATTATGTTAGTTCCTTGAGCATGAAACTTTATGCCAAATTTGATATGGTGATATGATGAAATGTTGTGTTTGAGATGCATAATGTTTCAAGATATGAATGAAATTGAGAAATATGCTCATGTGAACTAGAAAGTTTTGCAATGAGAAAGTTCCATGAAAATGATGCATGTGATTGAAATTATGTGGCATGACTCAAATTTGAGGAAATTGGAGAGTAGGTTTATGCCGCCGAATTTCCGTCAAATTGAGGACAAAAAGAAAGTTTTTGAGAAATATGAAGTTTAAAGTTATATGCAAGACGCATTCTCCTGCTAGGTGGAGAAAAGTAAACCATGAGGGTATGGACGTCGAGCCATACCAAAGCGGACAAAGTCGCTGGTCTTAACCGGTCGATGCGTTTCGAAGAATGAAAGTATATGATGTTTAAGGTGACACACGAGACGTACTCCTCCTTGTTACTAGAGAAGGTAAAACGTGAGGGCATAGACATTAGGACAAAGCGGACAAAGTCGCTGGTCTTAACCAATCGATGCGTTTTGAAGAAGGAAAAAGTCCCATGATGGGTGATCCTTAGGCCCTGGGTACTCTGGGAGTCGGGATTATGATGATTATGATGAATATGTTTATGATTCGTTATCAAGAGGATAAGTAAGAACTAGTGACGACTAGTTAAGGTATGAGCTCATAGCCTAGTTTAAGGGTGCGGTTACTATTATGATTGGTGTCACAAGTATGAGAAAAGGAAAGATGTTCAAGAGAAAAGTTACATGCCACTTATATGTTGTTTGATTATTGTTTGATTTACCTAAAGTGCCATGCATCCATGAACTATTATGTTGCATACATGCATTAAGAATCATATAAAAGACATGGACCTTGGATAAATACCTTTGTGAAAACCTCATAATGAACTTATGCATGCTTAACCTTTTCATAATAAACCCAAGGTTCTTGGGGACGTAAACGATGACACTAGGATAGAGGATTTCCTCCTGAGATTCTTTAGTAAGTCTCACCCCTCTCTCTTGTTTCTTTTGTTACGTCTTCGACATCGATGGCGTCGTTCGTGATTTTCATTGACCCGCCTACATGGGAGGTGCACTATGACCTCGAGCATCAAGTCCTACCACTTCAAGGGTCATTGCGAGGTGCGCGTTTGCATACATGGGATGCCGTTCCTTTCCGAGTCTCCAGCTATCGTTTCGACCCAACTTCACCCTTTGGCGACGACCTGTCTTTGAGAGGACGCGACCAGGATGACGGGCAGAGCGTCCATCCAACCTCGTCCTCCGCTGTGCGTGATCATCGGAGTTTGTATCCCTCATACGCAGCTGCGGGAGAGACCTCTAGGAGGACTCGCCTCAGGAATTCGTGCTTCGGGAGGATTTGGCCCTTCAAGTGCCTTTGGACGTGAGAAAGGTAGCGGATACAGTCTCCCGGCTAAAGCATGCGAAGCGTGTCGTAACAGAGAACGCCTCGTCGAGGTGGTCATGTTGCAAGGGATTCCGCATGCCCATCTGCTTCGATGGCCACATGGGGAGCTTCGGTGGTCGTGGCTGCATATCGTCGGAGGATTTGCATCGTCGTTGGTGTTGGAGGAGAGTCTTCACGTGGGAGTATCTTTTGGGGTTGTTCCATGTATTCGTTATCATGTTTCTTATTTTATGTTATTGTTTCCTTAAGCTCTTTCCACTAGTATGGGTAAGACTTTACGTTTCTGTTATATTTCTATTGTGATGTACTAAACTATATTCCTAATGTGATGAGGAATGATGTTTATGATGGATGTGTTCTTTAATGCTTATGTTCTGTATGTTTTATTTATTCTTCTGCTTCACGTTGTTTATGTTACGTGCAAAGGCTCGCACTTTGTTTTAATCATTTCAAAAAAAAAAAAAAAAATTACCGTATTTTTTCCGCTAAGTATTTTATAAATGAATTTAAAGAGAAATAATAACTAATAATTAGTCTTGATACGTCCTAGGCGTATTGGGGTTAAATATTAGGGTGTTACAACTATTCCTGGTATGAAATTTTGAGGGCAAAATTTTTCTTAAGAACGGTGGTAATGCAACACAGGAGGTTATTTTAAAAATTTTACTTAGACTTTATTAATAGAATTTTATAATTTTCGATAAGGTTAGTTCAAATACGAATGACTTGATGAGGGCAAGGAAAAAATGTGAATAGTACCATCTGCGG
This sequence comes from Dalbergia oliveri, assembly GCA_030441495.1. Taxonomy (NCBI): domain Eukaryota; kingdom Viridiplantae; phylum Streptophyta; class Magnoliopsida; order Fabales; family Fabaceae; genus Dalbergia; species Dalbergia oliveri. The sequence continues at coordinate 22,203 of JAMLFY010000765.1, forward strand.
GCCTATGACCGCTAACAGTAAAGCCCTGAAATAAGCAAATACAGGACAAATAAGTAGGTTGGAAATGATTAAAAATGAAAAGGTAAGGCCCTCGGAATAAAATTTTGGGTACTATATGTTTTCGGGTTGAGTGTTTTAACCGTTCGGTTAAATTACGATGTATAGTTTCTCAGGCGTAAGGAAATTCACGTGTGAAATGGACACCTAGCAAGACAAGTGTGTGGCTTAGAAAAAGCCACGCCATTGTCATTTCAGGAACCAATGAGAAGCCACCAAAATTCATGTATTTATCTTAAAGAAACATCATTTTATTAATTTCATTTCTTACACCATTATCACATTATTCCAGGATAAGCTTCTTAACCTTCTTTCCCAAGGCATTCTCGGCAAAACACTTTAGTCTTATAGCCATTACATCTTCTTTCTCTACTCAATACAAGAACTCTAGCTAAGGACACCAAACTTCACTCAAAAAAAATTCCATAGCCAAGATCACAACTCATACTACTTCACATAAATTAAGACCAAACTCTTCTTTACAAACTCCAACCTCTTTATATTATGAAGAACACATTGGGAGGCAATGTTGAAAGGGATTAAAAGAACTTAAATTAAGAAATCATGGAGGTCATTTGAGAAAAGTTGGAGACAAGAGCTAAGCTTTCAAAGAACCAAGTAGGGCTTTATTCATCCACTTTTCTTTCAAATTTATTGAAAATTTCTAATTGATTGAGCTTGATATTTTTCTTTTTATTAGTTGATAACATATGAATATTGATGTATGAATTTTGGTAGAGTTTTGATGATTTTAGAGAACCAATTTTTAAAAACAAGTTGTAAGCTGGTGAATTTCGGCTTTCCAGCAGCAACTCAACTTGCATGATTTTATGACTAATGTAGAGACATGAACATGAGCTGAAATTTTATATGATGAAGTCAACATATGTAAGTGTTTGCAGAAATTTTTTTGGCTCATCTTAAGCACTTTTGCTATGGTTAAAAATTGAAAAACCGAACAGGTTATGGTTTCTTCCTGTACAGTCTAGTTTGTATACTGAAATTGTATGATTTTATTGCCCTAGCAAATGATGGAATTATTAGCTGAAATTTTTACTGAATGTTTAGGACATATTGAGGTCGAAATATAAATTTTTGCATGAAGTTTTGTATTCATTGGTAGGGTAGAAAAATTGAGACTTCTAGTTGTTTCCTGTGAATGTGAAATTTCTGACCTCCAAATTTGAAATTTTATAATTATATAGCTAGAGACCTTTTTATGCTTTGAAATTTTTACATGACCTCACTAACACATTGAATTACCTCTGAAAAATAGTTTTGCTATGTTCTAACAATGTTTAATAAGTTAACCATAATTTCTCTTAGAATTGAAAATTCTGGCAGCAAGCATGGTTGGCTCAGGAAATGCCAAAATGTTTATAACTTGACCTCATTATTACATGTAAATTTATTGATGATGTTAGGCACATATAAATAATACTACTTCCAATTGCTCACATATATGCAACAAGCATAAGACTATGTATTATTGAGTAGATGACAAAGTCAAATTGTTAAGTTAAGAAGTGAACCTAACTACCCTTCAATTGAGTTGGGGAGCAAACCTGACTAGAAATAGGTCTCTGTGTTAATTGGAGAGAAAGTCCAAGGATCACATCAAATGACTTAATCCTAAAAGGCAGTCTATTACCCTAGAGTGGCCTAACCACCATAATCAAGTGCAAGATAGTCAAAGTAGCAATTTGTTTAAGTTATTTTACCTTATGTGCTATATGAATAATGCTTAATATTTGATTGAGATCAAGATGTTATGTGTTTAATTACTAATTTAAATCCATGAATAAGGCAGTGAAATGAACCTACTTCGGTTAAAGATCTTGTTAATCTAGATAATTGCTCTTAATTTCATTTAAAAAGTTCATAAATAAACTAAAGCGCTCGGTAGATGATGATGGCGGTTCTGTATGTATAGGAATCTACACATGAGGATTTTAAATTCTAATCCTTGTTTGCATTCCATGTACAGATCCAGAAGATGGCATCAATGGTGTTCTTCATTGAGTTGATACACCTAGAGTGGCAATATGACCTTATTTTGGAATTTTTCTTCGCCCTAGCTCATGCCC
>JAMLFY010000766.1:0-24341 GCA_030441495.1 Dalbergia oliveri
CCTCGATGCATAGGCCACCACTTGCCTATCCTGCATCATACACAACCCAAACCCTTCCTCCAAGCATCACCTGACACTTTGAAGGCACATTGGGGTTGGGAACAGATAAAGATGGTTCAGGCTTAGCTTGTGTTTCAGCTTTAAAGCTATTTTCACTCGGGTCCATGAAAAAGATGTTTTCCTAGTTAGCTTAGTCAGAGGTAAGGGAAAGACGTGAAATCCCTTGATAATCCCAGTGTAATAACCAGCTTAAACCTAAGAAGCCCTTCAACTTCATTACCGTGGTTGTCTTCCCAGTTACAACCGTTTCCACCTTACTAGGATCTAGAGGAATTCCTTTCTTAGATACTACATGCCCAAAAATTTCACCTCATCCAACCAGAAATCACACTTAGAAAGCTTGGCATATAGTTTCTTTTCCTTTAGGATTTCAGGACTATAGTTAGGTGGCATTCATGCTCCTCGTGGGTCTTAGAGTAGATGAATGTCATCTATAAAGACAACCACAAACTGATCAAATATGTCTAAAGATCCTATTCATGTAATCCATAAAATTGCCGGAGCATTGGTTAATCCAAAGGACATTACTGAAACTCCAATGGTTTATTGGGTAACGAAAAGCCGTTTTTGGTATATCTTCATCTTCACCCTAATCCTGGTGGTAACCTTACCTCAAATCAATCTTAGAAAACACTGCCGCCCCTTTAAGCTGTCCATCAAGTCATCTATCCTAGGCAAAGGGTATTTGTTTTTCACCGTCACTTTATTCAATTGCCTATAGTCACGCACATCCTCATAGTCCCATCCTTTTCTTCAAACACAGTGGGCTCCCCCAAGGTGACGCACACTAGGTCTTTACAACTTTTTCTCCAATAAATCCTCCAGTTGAGCTTTCAACTCTCAGACTCTACCTGGGCATCCCTGATGGGGCTATGGATATTGGGCCTACCCTAAGCAATTCTATGGAAACTCTATCTCTCTTGGGAAACTCTGTATCTCATCTGAAATACTTCTGGATAATTTCTTACTATCGGTATCTATCGATACTTTGCTCAAAAGTCTTTAATTTAACCAGCTAAGAAAATATAACCTTTACTCTTCACCTTTACCATATCCATTTCTAGGATGATGTAAAGACTTATGGGTTTCTTAGGTCTAATGGGAGGAAGAAAAGTAATGGTTTTCTCATAGGAGCTGACACACTTGGCTTCAAGCCAATCCATGCCAAGAATCACATCTAAACCTTGCATGGGTAAAGCAAATGAGATCTAAAACAAATGATCTATTCTCAATAACAAAATGGCAATCTAAACAACATTTACAAGTCTAACGGGTTTTCCAGCTTGGGGTAGAAACAATAAGGTCTAAAGGAAGTTGAAACCTTATATGCAAGTTAAGGGTTTTAACATATTGCTTGAGATAAAAGAACGGAAGCTGCAGACCATAGTAGGACAATTAAGTTTCTACCATACATATTACACTTACCTTCCACGAGATTTCGTGACTTTGTTGTTTCTCCTCCACATTAATCCAAACACCCTTCCTTGGTATTCTGCTTGGGATTGGGGTTGCGGGTCCCTCCTGACATTTCTTAGTAATGACCTGTTTTCCACACCTTAGCACACGTTTGTTCTGCTCGACATGGCATGCTCCCATGATTCTCTGCCGCACTGGACATTCCATGGATGGCACGGGTCATGGAGGGTGTTGTGGTGCTTTCCCTTTATTGTTATTATTGTTGTTGTTGCGATTGTTGCTGGATTATTATAGTCTTGTTGTTGTTGTTCGGCTTCCTTGATGAAAGTTCCTTTGCTGGCACTTGTGATCTTGATTGATGTGGAAATGGAGGTCCATTTTGCCTCTGAACCTGTTGACCTTGAGGTGTCAGCTTTTATGAGATTCTCAGGTTTTCTGAAGTACCCAGCTTCTCCCGCCCTTCTTCACTATGTGCCCATTTGTCCACTAAGGTAAATCTATTTTAAGTGTGCAATCTCCACATTAGTTCTGCCGTTTTACCCTACTCTATTTAATGCATTTCCAATACTCATCTAGGGTTACCTTGGTACATCCTTGAGAACTTAATGAGTTCCTCAAATCTGGCAGGACTCAGCCACATTCATATTCCCCTGACAAGTTGCATGAATTCAATGTCCTTAGCATTTCTAACCGAGTTCGGAAAGTACTTCTCGTAAAAATGGACCTTGAATAATTCCCATCAATGTCCACTTCGGTTGCCTCCAAGTTTTCAACACTATCAATCAATAAGGCTTGCATCACCCTCAAGCATGTGGTGGCAAAGTGACCTCCCGCCCAGAACATGGAACTAGATGAAAGACCTTCTCATATTTGAATCCATTCATCTGCTACATTAGGATTCAGGGTCCCCTTTAAACAGGTGGATTCGCCTTACGAAATTCCCTGAACGAGCATGTTCTGAATTTCATGTCCTTGATTTATATTAGTTGACGATTCTTATGTCCATCCGTTCCATCATCATTCTCATGGTCCTTGCTATCGTCTAAAGGCTTCAGCCGGCTCCATTATCTTGGTTATTGTTGCCTCCAGTCTGCCCTTGGTCGGGCCATTGCCCTATACACACAACAGGAGACACTCAGGTGATCAAGCCCAATATTCCATGCAAAGTGAGCAAGTTACCATGGCACTTTCAACATACAGGAGTCATGTATTTCTAATCCTTCAAGCTCATCCTAGGATAAACATCTACACATGACATTACTAACGTATTATGCTTTAGAAGCATAGTCAGTCCAATCCTCATGCTCGTGAGAATTCTAGAACCTCCCCAATACCAAAATGTAACACCCTAATAATTAACCCAATACACCTAGGAGGATTTGAATTAATTACTAGACTTTACTCTTTGCTTCAGTCCTTAATCATGCTTTGAAAATACTTAGTGAAATTACGAGCCATTTTTTTTAAACATAATTGAAACGTTAGTCGCTTAACGTGAAAATATTTAGCAAAATTTAAAAGACACATAGGAATTTACAAACATCACATCATAATATATTGGCTCCATCATACAACATCCATAATTACATATCATATAGATATTTTGCCTACCAACAGAATAAGACTAAGTGTAGGCAATCTAATAAAACATAAATAATATATGGATGGAAGGACATCCATTAATGGCACCTAGTAATAACACTCCAGGGATAGGGATAGATATCTGAAATATACGAGTGAAACTAGCAGGATTCAAGTTCAGCTACCCGGGGACCTCAATGTGATTCACGACCTTTTCCTTCTATTTCTAGACGAGATGGAAAGAAATAGAGGAGTGAGAAACTTATAAAAGAATCTCAGGAGGTACTCACCTCATGATGCATTGTGTCATCATCATCGTCCCCAGGAACCTCGGGTTATTATGAAATAGTGAGCATGCTAAGATTGATTTATTAAGTTCGAAAATATACTTTACCGAGGTTCGTCGGTTTAATCATGCGTCTTATAATGCATTAAACTTAGCATGTCATGTTTATAATGAACTTTTCCTTTCATATATAATAACATAGTTATGCATAAAATCACATCATATTCCTCATCATCATTTCATAATACTATGCATAGCAATATCATATATTCTATCATCATCTCATAAATACTATGCATAGCAGAACATCATATTCACATAATGCATTTACTTAGTTTCTTAGGTGACTTAAAGTTACTTTCATCATCATTTTCCTGGGCCACCCTATACTCCACCCTTTTGGGAGTAATCTAGGTTATGAGCTCATACCTTGCTAGTCGTCACCAGCATATACTTATCCCTTTTGATAAGTAAAATTTCCTCTACCCTTTTGAGAGAACAGACTAGGGGGCAAGAATCACCTTTTCACTTGGATTCAATTGTGGGTCTCAAAGGATCATTTTCTCATATATTTTGAGTCACCTTTAAGTCTTTGCATGTTATATCATAATACAATTCTTCATTCATAATCATCATAACATTTTCTCATTTATAGTCTTAGGCCGAAATATATACCAACTTGAATCATGCATCTCTGGAGATTCCCAGGAAGAGAGGTGGGTCACAATGGACACGCTTAAATACCAAATTTTCCTTAGCCAGAATCTTTCCAAATTGCACTCTTCAGGAATACACTTTCTTCCAGGATAAATATGTCTTTATTTCATGCATAAGTTTTCATTGTTGCAACAACAACTATAACATACAAACCATGAATCAATCAATGACACCAAATTCTTAATAAGCATCAAATCACATTTTAAGTACACATAAATTACTAGCTTCCCATAAAATTCTTACAAAGTTTTAAAACTCTTTTAAAACTAATTCCTTTTGTTAAACTTGAAAGAAGTCATAGGACTTTAGGCCTAAATTAACCATGGGACCGATTTATAACTTGAAAGAATGTTCATAATTAAATCTTTCACTTAAGATAAAAGGAGCAAGTCTTGAGCTTTAGAGATTTAGGTGACATCTTTGAATTATTACCATGCTATGCAACCTTATTTTAATCTTATCTTTATAAGGTGATAGCTTGGAATTATAAACATGATATGCAATTCCATTTTCTTTATCTTTAAGATTTAAGGTGATAACTTGAAAATTAAACATGATGCAAGAACTTGTAATATAAACATGATGCAAGAAATTGGAACGGCGGGAATCCACATATGAATTAGAAGAGGAGAGAGAACTTAAGCAACCGGACGCGGTAGTCCGCATAGGACCGGTGAGGGATGAGAATTACATTTTTTTTTTAAGCTCCAATTCTCAAGACTTCTTAAAGAATAAATTCTTTAACTCCAATTATCTCATTTCTTCGCTTATGATTCATAAGCAAGTCTTTGAGCTCTAGGATTTTTAGGTGATGACATAAAATAAACATGCCATGCATTGACTTTTTAGCCATTATAAAATAAAGTGAGAGCATAAAATAAACATGAGATGCAACTTCTTTATTATCTTTAGAGATTAAGTGACAACTTGAAATTTAAACATGAAATGCAAGCTTGAAATTTAAACATGAGATATGCAAGTTCATTTATTTATTCTTGAGAATTTAGTTATGACATAAAATAAATATGGTTGTGTAAGGCATAAACTTAAACGTGGATGCAAGTTCACTTGATCTCTTTACTAGAGCTCCTTCAAGACTTTAAGAGAATTATGTTTTCAACCTAATATATGTATCTTAGCAAGACAAAGTAAAAATACATATTTCATATTCAAACCTCAAGATAAAAACATTATTCTTTAAAGTTTTGCATTAAATGGAATGTTCAAGCTTTAGAGGCCTAACTGTGATGGATTTACAACCCATATTCAAGGTCCTCATCATCAAGCCATCATTTCATTCCTTCCTAGGCCATTTTCACGAAACCATGAAAGGAAAATAAGGAAAGAAAAACTGAAATTTTAGAAGCTTTGGAAACTAGTGAAACCTTCAAGTTTTAGAGATCTAACTTGTGAAAGCTTTGCAACCAACACTCAAGAATCTCATCATCAAACCATGGTCTCATCATAAGCTAGGCCATATGGCCAAAATACTTTAAAAAGAAAGGAAGAAGAAACTGAAAATGAAAACTTAAAAGAAAGCTCATGAAAACATCATTTTGAGCTAGAAACATAACTTGTCTTAGCATAAAATGAACTTAGAAACACCTCCCTACCTAATTTGATTTGAAAGAAAGGAAGAGAACTTGGTTTCCTTGAGTGAAACTGAAGCAAAATATCCTTGAAAAGCTAAAGGGAGAATTCAACCAAGAGAAAGAAAGAAAGAAAGCTTTTGGTGCTCCTAAGACTAGAATTTGTGTAAGTTATGAACTAAGCATCTAAACTATCTTCAAGCATGCCTATTTATAGAGATTTTACAGCTCATAAATGGACAAAGGAAGGAAAGAAATCTGACCAAAAATTAGAGAAAAAAATAAGGAAGAAAAATCATTTTGTTTGGTGGCTTAAAACATGGAATCATGTTTCCATGTTTTCATGATTCTTTGTTTTCATTCTTTGGATTTTTGTGATAATTTTCTGACTTATTACTCAATGATTTCGTGCATTACAGCCTTGTGGAAGAGGATTTTGTGTGTTCCATGTATTTTTTAGGTGTAGGCAAGGTATTCATGCAATTTAGAGAATTTACGGTTAAGGGTTTAAGTGAATTACTAAGCAATTTGGGTGTTTTAAGCAATTTTAGGTTCTAATCAATCTAAATAAATAATTTTGACTCTAGATTAGTAATTAGAATTTAATAAGCTTTAATTTGAGCCTAATATTGCTTAGGTTTCGTTAGACGAATCAAAAATCTCAAAATTTGTAAAACTTGCACAAAGACAGGGCAAACGGTCATTTTACTTAAAAATTGCCCGAGACCACTCGAGCTTAACCAATGGTTAATCATGGCTTAAAAACACCTTTAAACATTTTAGTGAGGTTCAGGGTTAGCGCATGGCAATTTTGAGTTAAAATAGCTTTAAGGGCGTTTTGGTCATTTCGCGTGGTCCGAAACTCAAAATTAGGATTCTTCTCCTCTATTAACACACATAACACAAACAATCCCTTATTAACATCAAAACATCCCCTTGAGGATGGGTGGGGCCCACGACCTCATTTTCTAGAAAATAACCTCATGGGCATTTTGGTCATTTTACACGTACAGTAAATTGGGGTTTGCAATACTTGCACGAATTGCTCCTAACTTCTCTTCTAACGTTATATTCCTTTATTAAGGATTGTTTGGTCTAAATTTTATATAATATTTACCTACGGAATTCGGTAATTCCTAATGATAGTAAAAATTACAGGAAAAATTGCGGCGTTACATTACTCCTCCTTAAAGAATTTCGCCGAAATCCGTTATCTTAGAATAGCTCAATATCCTGTGCTTGCATATCTATTCCAGCTTCCATGTAACTTCCTGCTTTCATCTTGTCCCCATGCTACTTTGATGTGGGGTACAACCGCTGTTGAATTGCTAACTCCTCCGCGAACGTTCTCGTGGGTGGTAAATAAACGTTAGGTCATCTCTTAATTGTACATGTTCTGGCTCTAGTACATGACTTGGGTCAGAATGATATTTCCTTACTGGAGACATGGAAAACATCATGAAGGTTGGAGAGACTTTGGGGGTGGCTATACGGAGGCTACATATCTATTTGCTAAGGATTTCAACGGAACCAAGAAATCTGGGGCTCAGTTTTCTTTCCACTTTCATTGCTCGGCCTATGCCTCTGTGGTGAATCTTAGGACACATGGTCCCCTCCTTGAGCTCGTCCTTCCCGCCGTCCGCATAGTTTTTCCCTTCAACTTTGAGCAGGATAATTTTATCCCTAATTTCTTAATTTGTTCCGTTGTTTCCCTCAATATTTGTGTCAGTAGACTTTGCTCTCTGGGCTCATACCAACATAAAGGTGATTGACACTTCCGTCCATAGATGCCTCTCGTATGGTGCCATACCAGACTTGCATGAGAACTGTTGTTATATGCAAATTCAATCAGTGGTAAGGACTTATTGAGACTCCTCTCTTTGATCTAAAACACAAGCCCTCAACATGTCCTCCAAAGTTTGGATAGTTCTTTCAGAGGATCCATCTCCCGTTGGGGCCATAAGCCGTGTCTCAAACAGAGCTTCCAACCAAACGCCTTTCTCCTAAGGTCCCCAAAACTGACTTGATTCTGTGATCCTCATCCGAGATTATCGTCGATGGTAATTCGTGTACCTCTACTATTTCTTAAATATAGAATCCGCTTAACCTATCCAAGGCAAGTCAAGTCACTTGAGGAAAGTGGGCTGACTATTAAACCACCCACTATTACCCAAATGGCGTCATGATCGCTTGGGTCCTGTTGAGTACAAAATCCATGGACATCATCCCACTTCCACTCCTGGATTCAAGACTGAGTTGCAACATTCCAGTAGGTCTTTTGTACATCTGAGTTCTCAGGATTAATTGAGGAAAACTAATAGGAATATTAGAATTCTGAGATGTACCTCCCGCGATGAGAATGACTCCATGCTAGTACTCAAAAAAAAAAAAAAAAACGTGAATAGTACTTGGTGGGCTCCAGGCCTCCTGTAGACTTCAAACTGGGCAATTTTATGCTCTGAGGTGCCCGAAACTAAGAAAATATGAGAATAAGATTAGGAATGTGTGGGAACAAATAATTTTATATTAAGAATTAAATTTCGGGTATATTCGTTAGATCGGGTTGTTACCTTCTTCTGAAGATTTCTGTGTGTGGTTTTTAAATATTTAAGACATTTCCATCACTACAACTAAAGAATATCCCAAATTAAGACAAGTAGGCTAGGATTCAATCTTGATTCAGAATCAAATCCAAGCCATCCATCATAGCCTAGTCACCAAATTCATCAATGATTTTCAGCACAAATATCTTGCCTTTGTCATATGACAAGCCTAGTCACTTAATCTTCTTAACCAAGCCATGCTCATATTCTGCCATTTCAAGGAGAAATCAGAACTGGAATCTCCTCCATAGCCAAGAGAATTTCACCTTGTTTCATCTACAAAACCCTGAGCTTAGATCATCACCCAAATCTTCCTTCACAAAAATTGATCTACAGTTCCACCTTACAGATTATAACGATTGAAATTTCAAGAACCCTATCCTTCTTGCACATCCATCAGTGATCAGAGGAGGGTTTGAGGTTGTGTGGAGTTTTGGTTGTGAAGAAATCACAACTTAAAACAAGCTAGAGATAAAGACTTGCTACACCTTCAAGAGTAGGGTTTTTGCCCTTTTTTGTGGATTTTTCAATTCTGTTTTGGCTTGCCCTAATTCCTAGAAAATTTTGATGATTCTGATGGTTACATATTGATATTGATGTATGAATTTTTGTGTGGGTTTGATGGTTTAAAATGGGTTTCTTCTCAAGTGAAATTGGAACTAGGTTGCTGGACTGAATTCTGCTCCTAATTCAGAATTTCTCACGAATTTTCTGGAAAATTTGTGGGTGGTTTCATGAGCCATGAAAATTATATGTTGTAGTTAAGCCCTTAAACTAAATATATGAATTTTCCTGGGTTCAATTTTAGGTTTGATGCCTAAAAAATTAAGGAACCAAATTGTAACTGTTGCTGTCTAAATTGTTGAGACTGAGTAACAAATTGCGCTCAAATTTTTAATCATAGCAATTGATTGAGAAAGCTCCTGAAATTTTTACACAAGACTAATAACATGTTGAAATACCTCTGTGTTTTCTTTACCTTATTCCATCGAATTCTAGGGTTAAATATTCAAAACACAAGTCTGGACCATGAATTTGTGCTTTGACCACCAGATTTGCCTATTTTATTGAAGTAGTTATATAACTCTGATTGCCCTGAAATCTTACAGGTTGTTTTAGACACATTGACGTGTCATGTGAAATTTTCCTTCAGGGTGGAATGATTGTTTGGCATGGTAACCAATTGTTGTGCCTAGAACTTCAATTCTGCCAGTATAATGAGATGTGGAAATGGCTGAAATCTTATGTTAGTATGCATCTCACCTGAGCATTCAGGCATATATGGGTAAAACAGAAAACAAGGCTTAGAAAGATTGAGAAGGAAGGCAAAAAGAAGGACTTCCCTAGAAAAGTTGTGAGTCGAGATACGTGTCGGCTAGGCATAGACCCTGAGTGATCCTAAATGGAAAAAATGAAGTTCGGTGATCTCCATAGGAATTAAGCTGATGTCTAGCAGTTATGGTCCTCTGAAATTGTGAATTGTAAATGTATATCTTGAGAAGCCTTCCCTATGTTGAGGAAATTGAGAAAGACATGAGAGAAATGGAATTTCCAGATTATGCATATTATTATTCTTTATTGATTATTGCGATACTATCCTTATTCTCTTGGACGGGTTTTCAAGATTTCTGAGGTGTTTCATATGAATACTATAATGCATGAGTTGTTTATCCTGATTGTATATTTATATATGCAAAAATCCCTAATCTAGAATTTTAATATTATTCTCACCCCTGACTGGTATGTATTTTATTGTTCAGATTCTAAATGCCGTCCCTAGTGTTTTTCCCTGATTGTGACATGGGTGTGGCAATATGATCCTGCATTGGACCTAAATGTACCCTTGTTATTTGAGTTTCTACCTATATGTCCTCCCATCGCTCCTTAAGACCTCTTTTCCGTCCTCCCACCTTGGACTTTTACGCTTTTCCTTATGACGGTGTGCCCCTTCACATGGCCCATCTGAGTGTTTGAGATCCCCCTTGCTCCACCCGTGTATCACCCGCAAGACGCACCCGTTCTTCCTCATCTAGCTCAGATCCTCTGAGGACCCGTTTCTCCTCTGGCAGGAGAGGTCATTCGCTCCGATGGCCAATGGCTTCCTGATTTAAGGAGTAGAGACCTTGAAGACGGATGCATTTGACATAGACATAGGATAGTGTTAGGACCTTACCTACCTACAGGTTGATGACTTTTAGTTTTCTTTTGCTCTGTTGTATATGTGCATATGCCGTTTTGTCAATGGTGTTTAGGTTAGGATTAGGATGGGATTAGCTTCCGCATTCAGTCCTGACTTTTCGGGGTCATTTTGTTAGTCTTGCCCTTATGATGTATATATATAGTGACTGGACATTATACCCTTATATGTAAATTTCGTTATATAGCATATGAATTGCTGCATTTTGTGTCATTGGATTATTTCAACTAGTATAGATCTCAGTCTAAGGATGACACTCTGACTAATTACTATATCCATACTTCGAGTAATGTGGTAATTTGGAGGGTGTTACATCTTTGGTGCTCAATCTTCACCTTTTGACATACCAAGCATTTATTCACCCATGTGCACACATCCTTTATCCAGGCCACCAGAACATCTTCCTTAATCTTGATACATCTTGGTGGCACCAGGATGGAGGGTGAATGACTCTTATGGGCTTCCACTAGTGGGATGCACATATATGACCTTCAAACCTCCATAAACTATCATTCCTTGGGTAAAACCTTTCAACTTATCAGCTCTTACCTGCTCTAAGGTCTCTGAAATTTTGGTATCTTTCCTTTGGGCTTGAGCAATTCTTTCCTCTCAATTCACTGTCACACTAAGTGACAAGCTCTTATGCCCTTAGTGGTCAAGGTCATTCCTAGGTTGAGGTCTCTAAATTGCTCAATTAACTCAATCTCTTTCACCATCAAACGGACACTTGTAAGGATTCCTACTAGGGTATCAGCTACAACATTAGCTTTACCCTGATGATAGTTTAACCCTAAATCATAATCTTTTAAAAACTCCATCCACCTTCTTTGCCTCATGTTTAGCTCCTTTTGATAAAGAGATATTTCAAACTCTTGTGATCAAAAACACCTCAAACTTACTCCGTATAAATAGTGTCTCCAAATCTTTAGAGCAAAAATATTAGCTGAACTGCAAGGTCATGGGTGGGGTATTTGCCTCATGTGGCTTGAGTTGCCTCGATGCATAGGCCACCACTTGCCTATCCCATCAATACACAACACAAACCCTTCCTCAAGCATCACAGGACACTTCCAGGCACATTGGGGTCCCTGAACACTAAGATAGGGGTTGAGGTTAGCTTGTGTTTCACCTCTTGAAAGCTCTTTTCACATTCCTGGGTCCATGAAAAAGAGGTGTTTTTCCTAGTTAGCTTAGTCAAGGAAAGGGAAATTCTTGAATCCCTTGATACAACCACGGTAATAACCAGCTAAACCTAAGAAGCTCCTTACTTCAGTTACCGGGTTGGTCTTTCCCAGTTTACAACCGTTTCCACCTTACTAGGATCTAGGAATCTCCTTTCTTAGATACTACATGCCCAAAAATTTCACCTCATTGACCAAGAATTCACATTAGAAAGCTTGGCATATAGTTTCTTTTCCTTTAGGATTTCCAGGACTATAGTTAGGTGGCTCATCCTCCTGGGTCTTTTGAGTAGATGAGAATGTCATCTATAAAGACAACCACAACTTGATCTAAATAGGATCTAAAGATCCTATTCATGTAATCCATAAAATTTGTCTGAGCATTGGTTAATCCAAAGGACATTACTGCAAACTCTGAAATGGCCGATCGGGATCGAAAAGTCGTTTTTGGTATATCTTCATCTCTCACCCTAATCCTGTGGTAATCTTATCAATCTTACAAACACTGCTGCCCTTTAGTTGTCCATCAAGTCATATATCCTAGGCAAGGGTATTTGTTCTTCACCTTCACTTTATTCAATTGCCTATAGTCAGTTGCACATCCTCATACTCCCATCCTTTTCTTTACAAACAACACAAGGCTCCCAAGGTGATTAATTTAGGTTTGCAAACTTTTTCTCCAATAAATCCTCCAATCTAAGCTTTCAACTCGGTTAAATCTAATGGTATTGCATGGGGCTATGGATATGGACCTATACTTGAAGCAATTCTATGGAAATTTCTATCTCTTTCTTTGGGGGAAACTCTGTATTCTATCTGAAATACTTCGGGATAATTTCTTACTATTGGATCTTATCCATACTTTGCTCAAAGTTGCATCATGAGCAGATGAAGAAAATATAACCTTTACTCTCACCTTTACCACAGTCCATTTTACAGGTTATGTAAAGACTTATGTTTCTTTAGGTCTAGGAAGACAAGAAAGTAATGGTTTTCTCATAGGAGGCTAACAGGACACGGTCACTTCAAGCCAATCCATGCCAAGAATCACATCTAAACCTTGCATGGGTAAGCAAATGAGATCTAAAACAAATGATCTATTCTCAATAACAAAATGGCAATCTAGACAACATTTACAAGTCCTAAACGGTTTTCCAGGAGGGTAGAAACAATAAGGTCAAAAGGAAGCTGAGTTATATGCAAGTTAAGGGTTTTAACACATTAGTGGGAGATAAATAATGGGAAGCGTGAGAATCAGATAGGACAAACTTTCATATTACATGAACAAGTTTTTCACTATTACTCATATTATCCTTACCTTACCAGAGATAACACAGATAAACAACACTTGACTTCTTCCAAGAGATACGAAATGAGACAATGTTTGCTTTTTCTCTCTCTTGTGCTTTTTCAGGCATTATCCGGTGAATACCCTTCCTTGGTAATTCGGCTTGGATTGGGGTCCCTGGCGGGTTCCCTCCGTGCATCTCCTAGTAACGACCTGGTTTTCACACCGGAGCACACGTTTGTTCCGGCTTTACATGGCATGCTCCCATGATTCTTGCCCACTTGGACATATTTCATATGGATGGCACCTGTCGTGGAGGTGTCATCTGGACCCCCTTTGTGGTGCTTTCCCTTTATTGTTATTATTGTTGTTGTTGCGATTGTTGCTTGATTATTATAGCGGTTGTTGTTGTTGTTCGGTCTTCCTTGATGAAAGTTCCTTTGTGGCACTTGTGATCTTGATTGATGTGGAATGGAGGTCGATTTTGCCTCTTGAACCCGTTGACCTTGAGGTGTCAGCTTTTTCCTACCATATTCTCAAACTTTCAGTACCCAGCTTCTCCGCCCTTCTTCAATGATGCGGCATTTGTTGACTAAGGTAGAGAAATCCCTACTTTCCAGTGCGCAACCTGCCACATTAAGTTCCGCCTTTAACCCTTACTCTTTATTTAATGCATTTCCAGATACTATCAGGGTTACCTTGGTACATCCTTGAGAACTTAATGAGTTCCTCAAATTGCAGGATATCAGCCACATTCATATTCCCCTGGACAAGTTGCATGAATTCAATGTCCTTAGCATTTCTAACCGTTTCTAAAGTTCTCGTAAAAATGGACCTTGAATAATTCCCAATCAATGTCCATTTTTGCTGCCTCCAATGCTCTTTCACACTTACCCAAAGCCCATCACTCAGCATGTGGGTGGCAAAAGTGACCTTCGCTCCGCCTAACATGGAACTATAGCAAATACCTTCTCCATATTTTGAATCCATTCATCTGCTCACATTAGGATTTAGGGTCCCTTGAAAACAGGTGGATTCGCCTTATCAAATTTCCCGAAACGAGCATGTTTTGGAATTTCATGTCCTTGATTTATATTAGCTTGATCAGCTTTGACCCATCCGTTTCATCATCATTCTCATGGTCCTTGCTACGTCGCGAAGTGCTTCAGCTTGTCTCAATTATCTTGGTTAATCCTGTGCCTCCTAGTCCTTGTCCGTTTGTGCCATTGTCCCTATACACAAAAGATTAAACACTGAAGGTGATCAAGCCCAATATTCCATGCAAAGTGAGCAAGTTACCATGGCACTTTCAACATACGTAGTCATGTATTTCTAATCCTCAAGCTCTATCCTAATGATAAACATCTACACCATTACTAACGTATTATGCTTTACAACATAGTTAGTCCAATCCTTTATGCTCTGAGAATTTAAATCTTATACCAAAATGTAACACCTAATAATTAACCCAATACACCTAGGCAGGATCTGATTAATTATGAGACTTTACTCTTTGCTTTAGTTCCTTAATCATGCTTTGAAAATACTTAGTTAAATTACGAGCCATTTTTTTTTTAAACATAATTGAAAACGTGAGTTGCTTAACGTAAAAAATTTAGTAATTTAAAATAACATAGGAATTTACAAACATCACATCATAATATATTGGCTCCATCATATGAGCATCCATAATTACATATCATATATATTTTGCCTACCAAATAGTAAGACTAAGTGTAGGCAATCTAATAAAACATAAATAATATATGGATGGAAGGACATCCATTAATGGCACCTAGTAATAACACTCTAAGGGATAGGGATAGATATCTGAAATATACGAATGAAACTAGCAGGATTCAAGTTCAATGACTCCCTTATAGCCTCAATGTTTTTCATGAACGCTTCCTTCTATTCTGAAGATTAGATGGAAAGAAAAATAGAGGGAGTGAGAAAACTTATAAAGAATCAGGAGGGTACTCACCTCATGATGCATTGTGTCATTCATCATTGTCCTCAGGTCTTTAAGTTATTATGAAATAGTGAGCATGCTAAGATTGATTTATTAAGTTTAAATATACTTTACCGAGGTTCGTCGGTTTAATTAATCATGCGTCTTATAATGCATCAATAAACTTAGCATGTCATGTTTATAATGAACTTTTCCTTTCATATATAATAACATAGTTATGCATAAATCATTTATATTCCTCATCATCATTTCATAATACTATGCATAATAATATCATATTTCTCATCATCATCTCATAAATACTATGCATAGCAGAACATCATATTCACATAATGCATTTACTTAGTTTCTTAGGTGACTTAAAGTTACTTTCATCATCATTTTCCTGGGTACCTATACTCCACCCTTTTGGGAGTAATCTAGGTTATGAGCTCATACCTTGCTAGTTGTCACCAGCATATACTTATCCCTTTTGATAAGTAAAATTTCCGTCTCTACCCTTTTGAGAAGAGAATGCAGGGCAGAATCACCTTTTCACCGCCTATAGTTTGATTGTAAAGGATCATTTTCTCTATATATTTTGAGTCACCTTTAAGTCTTTGCATGTTATATCATAATACAATTCTTCATTCATAATCATCATAACATTTTCTCATTTATAGTCTTAGTGCCGAAATAATATATACCAACTATAATCATCATCCTCAAAGAATTCCTAATGAAGAGGTGGGTCACAATGGACACGCTTAAATACCAAATCTTTCCTTAGCCAAATCTTTCCAAATTGCACTTTAGGAATACACTTTCTTCCAGGAATAGTAAATTGTCTTTATTTCATGCATAAGTTTTATTGTTTGCAACAGACTATAACATACAAACCAAGGAATCAATCAATGACACCAAATTCTTAATAAGCATCAAATCACATTTTAAGTACACATAAATTACTAGCTTCCCATAAAATTCTTACAAAGTTTTAAAACTCTTTTAGAACTAATTCCTTTTGTTAAACTTGAAAGAAGTCATAGGACTTTAGGCCTAAATTAACCATTAACCGATTTATAACTTGAAGAATGTTCATAATTAAATCTTTCACTTAAGATAAAAGGAGCAAGTCTTGAGCTTTAGAGATTTAGGTGACATTTGAATTATTACCATGCTATGCAACCTTATTTTAATCTTATCTTTATAAGGTGATAGCTTGGAATTATAAACATATATGCAATTTTATTTCTTTATCTTTAAGATTTTAGGTGATAACTTGAAAATTAAACATGATGTAAGAACTTGTAATATAAACATGATGCAAGAAAACTTGAGCGTCCTGACCCATAATGCTAGGAGGGAAAGTAACTTAGCACCTAGTGGCGGGAGTCCATAATGGACCTGAGGGGATGAGAATTACATTTTTTTTTAAGCTCCATTCTCAAGACTTCTTAAAGAATAATTTCTTTAACTCCAATTATCTCATTTCTTCGCTTATGATTTATAAGCAACTTTGAGCTCTAGGATTTTTAGGTGATGACATAAATAAACATGCCATGCATTGATTCTTTTAGCCATTATAAAATAAAGTGAGAGCATAAAATAAACATGAGATGCAACTTCTTTATTATCTTTAGAGATTAAGTGACAACTTGAAATTTAAACATGAAATGCAAGCTTGAAATTTAAACATGAGATATGCAAGTTCATTTCATTTATTCTTGAGAATTTAGTGATGACATAAAATAAATATGGCTGCAAGGCATAAACTTAAACCTTGGACCTGAATTCACTTATCTCTTTACTAGAGTCTTTCAAGACTTTTAGAGAATTATGTTTTCAACCTAATATATGAATCTTAGCAAGACAAGTAAAAATACATATTTCATATTCAAATCAAGATAAAAACATTATTCTTTAAGTTTTGCATTAAATGGAATGTTCAAGCTTTAGAGGCCTAACTGTGATGGATTTACAACCCATATTCAAGGTCCTCATCAAGCCATCATTTCATTCTGAGGCCATTTGACCGAAACCATGAAAGGAAAATAAGGAAAGAAAAACTGAAATTTTAGAAGCTTTGGAACTAGTGAAACCTTCAAGTTTTAGAGATCTAACTTGTGAAAGCTTTGCAACCAACACTCAAGAATTCATCATCAAACCATGGTCTCATCATAAGCTAGGCCATATGGCCAAAATACTTTAAAAAGAAAAGGAAGAAGAAACGAAATGAAAACTTAGAAAGAAAGCTCATGAAAATTCACATTTTTGAGCTAGAAACATAACTTGTCTTAGCATAAAATGAACTTAGAAACACCTCCCTACCTAATTTGATTTGAAAGAAAGGAAGAACTTGGTTTCCTTGAGTGAAATGAAGCAAATATCATTGAAAAGCTAAAGGGAATTCAACCAAAGAGAAAGAAAGAAAGAAAGCTTTTGGTGCTCTCTAAGACTAGAATTTGTGTAAGTTATGAACTAAGCATCTAAACTATCTTCAAGCATGCCTATTTATAGAGATTTTGCAGCTCATAAATGGACAAGGAAGGAAAGAAATCTGACCAAAAATTAGAGAAAAAATAAGGAAGAAAAATCATTTTGTTTGGTGAAAACATGGAATCATGTTTCCATGTTTTCATAATTTTTTGTTTTCATTCTTTGGATTTTTGTGTAATAATTTTCTGACTTATTATTCAATGATTTCGTGCATTACAGCCTTGTGGAAGAGGATTTTGTGTGTTCCATGTATTTTTTAGGTGTAGGCAAGGTATTCATGCAATTTAGAGAATTTACGTTAAGGGTTTAAGTGAATTACTAAGCAATTTGGGTGTTTTAAGCAATTTTAGGTTCTAATCAATCTAAATAAATAATTTTGACTTTAGATTAGTAATTAGAATTCAATAAGCTTTAATTTGAGCCTAATTTGCTTAGGTTGTTATGTTTAATTCAAAATCTCAAAATTTGTAAAACTTGCACAAAGAGGGGCAAAACGGTCATTTTACTTAAAAATTGCCCAGACCACCTTAGTTTAACCAATGGTTAATCATGGCTTAAAAACACCTTAAACATTTTAGTGAGGTTCATGTCAAGCGGGGATGGGCAAATTTGAACTAAGACTGAAGGGCTTCTGCATTTTGCTGTTTCATAAACCTAAAATTATTATTCTCTCCTCTATTACACATAACACAAACAATCCCTTATTAACATCAAAGATTCCCCCTTGATGTTGGGTGGGGCCTGACGACCCTCCATTTTGCCTAATAACCTCAGGGCATTTTGTCATTTACACGCACAGAAATTGGGGTTTGGAATACTTGGACGAATTGCTCCTAACTTCTGTTAACGTTATATTCCTTTATTAAGGATTGTTTGGTCTCAAATTTTATATAATATTTACCTACGGTAATTCTGTAATTCCTAATGATAGAAAATCAACAGGAATCGTCCCTAGATAATCGACATGGACATTGATTGGGAACTATTTAAGGTCCATTTTTTGAGAAGTATTTCCTAGTCCCTTAAAATGCCAGGACATTAAGTTTATGCAACTTGTCCAACGAAATATGAATTAGGCCTAGGACACCTCAGATTTTGAAGAACTTATTAAGTTCTCAAGGATGTATAAAGGGTAACCTCGACGAGTATTGGAAATGCATTAAATACGAGTCAGGGTTAAAGGCGAAGCTTAATGTGGAGCTCTGCGCATTTGGAGATTAGGTATTTTTTTACCCAGTTAACAAATGCCGCATCATTAAAGGAAGGTAGAGAAAGCTAAGCACCTCAAAGTCCGAATAATATCACCAAAAAAACTCAACACCTCAAGGTCAGCGAGAGGCAGAACCGACCCCCATTCCACCTCAATCAAGACCACAAGGGCCACAAAGGAACTTTCAACAAGGAAGGCTTAAAAACAACAGGAGCCGCTATAACAACAACTGACAACACAAACCCCAACAACAATCGCAACAATAACAACAATAAAGGAAAGCACCACAAAGGATTTCTACGTTTCACGGCACCATCCATGGATTGTCCCAAGTGCGGTAAGAATCATGGGAGCATGCCTGGCGAGCTGAACAAATGTTTGTACGGTATGGAAAGCCATGCCACTATTCTCTAGAATGCAGAGAGGAGAACCCGCCAGTCCCCAACCCCAAGCTGGATATCAAGGAAGAACCTTTAGCATTAATGCTAAAAAACGATGAATCATGGAATCTTGTGGAAGGTAAGTGTAACATGCATGGTAAAACTTAATTGTACTATATGATTCTGCGCTTCCAATTCTTTTATCTCCCACTCATGTGTTAAAAGCCTTAACTACATGTGATTGAACTTCCTTTTGACCTTATTGTTCTTCCCAATCACAAGAAAACCGTTAGGACTTGAAAGATGTTGTTGATTGTAATTTTGTTATTGAAAAATAGATCCTTTGTTTTATACCTTATTTGCTTACTCATGCTAGGTTTGGATGTATTTTTCTTTGCATGGATTGGCTGAGGACTCTGTACTATCAAACCTCATGAGAAAACCATCACTTTCTTTGTTCCCATTGAACCTAAGAAACCTATAAGTCCTGACATAACTACTGGAATGGACTGGAAGGTGAGAAAGGCTATATTTTCCTAGCCGCAATGACGACTTCTAGCAAATATCAATGATAGACCAATAGTAAGGAATTTTCTCTAAGTATTTCCAGTAATGAGTATGAGAGTTTCCCTAAGCAGAGAAATTTTCCATAATTGCTTCTGTGCATGCTTAATATCCATAGCCCCATAGCATGTCTCCATTAGAGTTACTGAGTTAAAGCTCAATTAAGATTTATTGTAGAAAAAGTTTGTTAGGCCTAGTGCATCACCTTGGGGAGCCCCTGTGTTGTTTGTGAAGAAAAGGATGAGTATCAGGATGTGTGTTGATCATAGGCAATTGAATAAGTGATGTGAAGAACAAATACCCTTTGCCTAGGATATAGATGACTCTTATGGACGCTTAAAGGTGCATTCTGTTTTAAAATATTGATTTGAGGTCAGGTTACCACCAAGATTAGAGAAGAGATGAAGATATATTGAAAACAGCCTTTCGCATCGAGATGGCCATTTTGAGTTGGAGGAATGTCCTTTGGATTAACCAATGTCCAGCAATTTTATGGATTACACTATAGGATCTTTAGACCCTATTTAGATCAGCCTTGTTGTTTCATAGATGATATTCTCATCTACTAGAACGACGAGGAGCATGAATGCCACCTAACCATAGTACTGAAATCTAAGGAAGAAAAGCTATATGCTAAGCTTTTAAGTGTGAATTCTGTTAATGAGGTGAAATTTTTAGGGCATGTAGGATCTTAAGAGAGGAATTGTTGGTAGATCCTAGTAAGGTCAAGATGCTTGTGAACTGGAAGGACCAACCACGGTGAATCTAAAGTAAGGAGCTTTTTGGTTTAGCGTTATTACCATTGGTTTATCAAGGGATTTTCCCAATTTCTCCCTACCTTTGACCAAGCTGACTAGGAAGAACACCCCTTTTCATGGACCCTGAGTGTGGAAGAGCTTTGAAGAGCTAAACACTAACATCAACCCCCGTTTTGGTATCACCCGACCCCAATATGCCTTTTGAGTATACCTGATGCTTTCAGGAAAGGTTTGGGTTGTGTACTGATGCAAGATAGGCAAGTGGTGGCCATGGCTCAGGCAACTCAAGCCACATGAGGCAATTAACCTACCCACCCATGACCTTGAGTTAGCTGCCGGTGTTTTGTCTTGAAGATTTGGAGACACCATTTATATGGAATTAAGTTTGAGGTGTTCTCCGATCACAAGAGTTTGAAATATCTCTTTGATCAAGAAAGACTAAACATGAGGCAAAGAAGGTGGATGGAGTTCAAAAGATTATGATTTTGGTTAACTATCATCCAGGCAAAGCTAACATTATAGCCTAGCGCCCTAAGTAGGAAATCCTTACAAGTATCCCATTTGATGGTGAAGGAGGTTGAGTTATTGTCTAGAGACCTAAACCTAGGGATGACCTTGACCATATGAAGGGCAAAGAGCTGTGAATCTTAGTGTGATGAGTGAATCCAAGAAGAATTGCTCAAGCCCAAGGAAGATATGGGTTCAAGAGACCTTAGAGCAGGAAGAGCTAAGAAGTTTAAAGGTTTTACCCAAGGGAATGATAGTTTGTGGAGGTTTGAAGTCTATATGTGTACCTGCTGGTGGTGACCTCCAAGGATTTGGAGGAAGCCCATAAGAGCCATTTTACCCTTCATCCTGTGCAACCAAGATGTATCAAGATTTGAGGAAGATGTTTTGGTGGCCAGGATTGAAGAAGGATGTGTGCACATGGGTGAGTAAGTGCTTGGTATGTCAAAAGGAGATTGAGTACCAAAGACCCTCTGACGTTGCAACCCTGACCAATCCCCGAGTGGAAGTGGATAGTATCTTCATAGATTCTTGAAATCTACCACCGAGGACCCAAGCAAATCATGACGCCATTTGGGTAATAGTGGATTGCTGATAAACCAGCCCACTTTTTACTTATTAAGGTGACTATTCCTTGGATAGGTTAGCACGGTTATATATACAGATAGTAAGATTACATGCAGAATCCGTTGATAATAATCTCAGGTTCGAGATCCGTTCACGTCATTGCTTCTGGGAGCCTTTCAAAAGGCATTTGGTTCAAAGTTGTGTTTGAGTATGGCTTATCACCCCCAAGAGGTCTGGTCAATTAAAGAACTATCCAAACCTTAGAGGATATGTTAAGGGCATGTGTTTTGGATCAAAGGGGAGTTGATAAGTACCTTGCTGATTGAATTTGCATATAACAACAGTTATCATGCAAGCATCTGTATGGCACCGTATGAGGCCCTCGATGGAATTGAAATGTCAATCTCCTCATGTTGGTATGAACCTCGAGGAGAGTTCTAGTTTGAACCTGACATTGTGAGGGAAACAACGAACAAATTAAGAAAATTAGGGATACAGATTCTTACGCTGAAGTTGAGAAAACTATGTGGACAAGCGGCCAAAACTTCTAATTTTCAAGAAGGGACCATGTGTTCCTAAGAATCACCCCCACCACAAGCATAGGTCGACCAATGAAAGCAAAGAAATTGAGCCCTGATTTTTGGACCATTTGAAATCCTTAACAAAATAGGATCTTGAACGCCTCCATTTCCCCAGAGAGACAAATGACCAAATGCCCCTAAGGTCATTTCTACCCGAAATTCAGGACTTGCCCCAACCCTTGAATGGGTCAACTCGATGTTTGAAGGGATTATGCTGTTAAGAATGATATTTGAGGAGAGAATCATTTTCTAAACTTTTGGCTCAAAATGACCAAAATACCCCTGCTCTACCCCTAAAAGGTGCCGTTTTAGCCCTGATTTTTCCAGGAAGTTTAGATGATGTTTTAGAGTAATATTTGATGTTTAGCCAAAGGTCCCGAGTAGTTTTAGTGTAAATTACCATTTTACCCCTAGAACAATGTACATGCTGTAATGAAGCAATTAGGTAGAACCTAAGCAATATTAGGCTTAATCGAAGATTAATTTATTTCTATAATTAATCTAGAGTCAAAATGATTTATTAAGGTTAATTAGAAACTGAAATTGCATAGTCAAGTTTTAATTACATTCTTTAATTCAAGATGTCTAATCAAAAGTAATGAATAGTGTTTTTCTCTCAATTTCCTTAAATCAAGGAAATTTGTCTAACCTTTTTGACCAAAAGAATTATTTTAAAATTTTTAATCTAGTTAGATTTCCCCCAAAAAGCCACAAATTTTGAATTCAAATTTCATCCAAAAAGGCTATGCAAAAGCTAGGATTTGACTACATCTAAGCTAGCACTTTAACTAAGCTTCCAAGACAAGCTTTGGAGATATTTTCCTTCCCTCCAAGGCCAAAAATTTCGGCCAACCTTCCCCCCTAAATTAGCCACAACATTTCATTCTTTATAAATAACACACATTGGAAGCTTGGCCATTTCTTTAGATCATTTGCTAAGTTGTGCATTCTTGCAATTTCTCTGTTTTCTCTATTTTCTCTCCTTCTAAGTTCTTTTTCTTCCTTCTCAAAGAACCACCACCACCACCTTGAGCCACCACAAACAACCATAAACCACCACTACCTCACCTTAAACCATCCCTCAAACACTTAAACTTTCCATTCCCAAGCTTAGAAACTCAAGGAAAAATCATCTTCCTTGAGCTTCCTCTTTGGCCGAATCCATCATCACTTCCAAGAGGAGATTTTGTCTTCTCAAACTCTTCAAGAATCAAGCTTTCTTTCTTCCATTTCAAAGACTTCCTTAGGTAGGGGTTTTCTTTCAAGTTTTCTTTACTTTCTTTGAGAAAAGTTTCTAGTTTTCTCTTGGTTTCAAACTCTTTTTCTTCCCTTTGTATTTTCGGCCATGAGGCCATTTTACAAAACCAATCTTTAGCTTGATGATGAGGTCTCATGGAGATAGTTTGGTGTTTGCCATGAGAGAAACCTCTAAAGCTTGGATCTTGGCCTAGGACCATATACATCTCATTTTTCCTTTTCTTAGCAAGTTCAAAGTTTTGGTTTTTCATTTCCTTTCCTTTATGATTCCGTTCCTTCTTGGTTTTTCCTAGTTCAAAGTTTTGGTTTTTATTCCTCTAAAGTTTTGTTTCTTTCCTTTTTGCTTTGTCCAAGCTTTGGTTTTTATTTCTTTTTCTTCAATGGTTTCGGTTTTTCCTTTCCTCTCTTGAACAAATTTTGCTAAAATGTTAGGGTAGCCCTTTTATGTTTGTTTGAAAGGTTGTCTCTTGAAAAATCGTTTCCTTGAGCTTGATGATGGTGTTTGAAGAACATAAGACTTCCTTGGTGTCTTGATGCTAAGAACTCTAAAGCTCACTTTATGATACATAATGGGTTGAGGTTTTTATGTTCCTTTAAAGTCTTACAAGAGCTCTAGTAAATATTAAAACAAGAATGTGCATCATCACTTAATAAATCTCAAAGCCTACCTATTTCAACCTTAAAGTTGATTGTTGATTTGGGGTAAACACCCCAAGAGGCCTAGAGCACTAAAATAAAGAATTGAACCTTGCATTTCATGTTTACTTTCTTATCTATCATGTTTATATTTAAGCCATCACTTAAACTCAAAGATAATAAATGAGTGCACCTCATATTTATTTTATGCTCTCACTTTATTTTCTAAAAGAAGAGTAAAATGAGTTGCATAGCATGTTTAAATTTATGTCACCACCTAAATGGTCTAGAGCTCAAAGACTTGCCCAAGTATCCAATGTAAAGTTTTAAGAAAATGTTGGTTTTCAATGAAGCCATTTCGGCCTTGTGGTGATGATGATGGGCTTGGTGTGAGTTCATCTAGTCACAAGTGCCCATAGCCATGTTTTGGAATTTTAAGCTTAGGAGTATCTAAGGAACATTATGAATGAGATTATATGTTTTAAATCTATTTTATGAGAAAATTAATTTAGC